>OOFJ01007999.1:2884-21991 GCA_900323375.1 Benthosema glaciale | reverse complement strand
AGCAGGCCCCTCCTTTCTCCTCCAGAGCTTTGTCTGGAAAGCCCCACAACAACAACGCCGCCACGCCCCCCTCCTCCTCCTCCTCTTTTCCTCCAGTGTCCTCACCGTCAACGGTTACCTCAAGTTCATTGAGCACCTCAGGAGTTCAGACCTCGATACCAACAGACGTCTTTACCGACGAGTCAGACTCTGACAGCAGTCAGAGGTCAGCGGACAGGCTGGGCAGGACGGCGGCGGAGGAGCCGCAGCAGCCTAGCTGTCTCAAAGACAGTAGTAGTTGTAGTAGTAATCTCGCTAGTGTAGGAACAGACTCCATCAGATTGTAAAAGAGCTTTCAGTGATGGGACAATATTTAAAAAACACACAAAAGACAAAAAAAATACACAAATGGTAAAAAAAAAAAAACTAAAAAAAGAAAATACAAAAAGCAGCGATGTTAAAAATACATTTAAAAGTTATACAAACCAATTTCAGAAAAAGATGTGTAAAGACTAACTGCAATTCCAAAGCTTGTAACCAAAAATTTAAATGTTAGTGGATTGTTTTCCCATATCAACATGCTGGTTTTCTTTTTCTTTTCTTTTTTTTCCAACTGAAATACATTCATACTAGGTGTGTGAGAATAGAAAAGGAAACTGCAGTTAAGTTTTGGGTTATGATAGAGGAACGCTGTACTGTATGGCAACGGACTGCCTCAAAGTGGATTAATGGCCCAAGAACCCTTACAACAACAAAAAACAAGTCAACAAGTTGTCCCTTTGTTTTATAATTATTTCTACTTAATAGCACAGTCTAAAAGCCAGTATGTACTGTATGGGAGAATAGTCTATCCGTTTTCTTGCTATTTAAGCATTCAAATACCAATGGCTTGCAAAAGTAAAGAATAATGTAATGTCTATTTTATTCTCAGGTCAACAGCTCACAGATGTTTTTCTGTTACAGAAATCCATGTTTTACACCTTTTGTTCCAGGAGAAGAACATTGTTTTTATTTTTTATTTAATTTTGTATTTCCTTTCCTTCTTTTCTTTTCAGAAATTGATTTAATGACAGAAAGTTTTAAAATTAATGAAATTATAATTAAAACGTAGTTTCTGGGCATTCAAAGAGGGTAGTTGATTTGCTGGTTTTTAACATTTGGAATCCTCTTAAAGGGGATAAATTAGAAATCCTATTTCACCCAGACAAAGAGAGCATTGCAGACATGTTGACGGGCGATAAAACGATTTTTGATATATATATAAAAAAACACTTTCTGTATTTATGATAGTGAACATTTTTGGTGTTAAGTAGATTGTTGCATTGGAATTGAATTTAAACAGTATGGTAGACTGAAAAATCTTTGTGTACATTTAGCTTTTGTATCGTCCAACTTTAAGACGCTTCATTTGATGTTGTCTTAGTCATTCCGATAGACTAGATTATGGACAGGTAACTTATCTAAACTTTATTTCTGTCTTATTCTCAGCTTCTTGACAAATATTCACCCACATGCGCCTCTTCTGACAAGGCAGGATCCTCTAGAAAGTACTTTAGTTTTATGGTTTGGTTAATGCAACACTAACCACAAAGACACAAAGATCCGGGGTGACATTTTACAAATCTTTAATTTTATTTTGTGTTACCTTTGTGCACTTACCACTGTCTGACTCCTATTTCTCACTACTTGTTTCGCACTTATTTTCCTCTCGTCTCCTGTGTTTGTAGATATGGAGGTTGTTATGGCCCCTTGTGCACTACGAAACAGGTCCTTTAGTTCTTCATGTAGTGTGGCTACACTCTTTTTCAACTTTATTTTCATTTTGACGTTCTGTTATTGTCATAAATGAAAATGAAAAAAAGAATACTAATAATAATTCTCACGCTTTAAAAACAAAAGAAAATCCAAAGACGAAACACTTTCACCATTGGTGCATAAAGATGAGAAAAGAGGCTTCTTTATACTTGAGAATTTGTTGCTGTTTTTAGAGGAAAGGAAACAAAGTTTTAAAAGATAAAGGAGTACGCATCAGAGTTGCCGTTTTTTGCTTCTTTGCAAGCAAACGGGTGACTTTTGTACGTATAAATACCAAGAATACCAAAAACCAAAAAGGGCCCCTGTCCTTGCATTGTGGAGTAGCACCGTTACAGAGCCATTGCAGTTTGTAAGATAGAGGTTATTAATCTTTCTTTGACTTTTCTGTCACATTCAAAAGTCCATTTTTTAAGAAAATGTATAAGGTCTGGTCTTCGAGGACATACGTTTTGCTGCTAATGTAGAACTTTGAAAGAAAAAAAAAAAGAGTACGTAGATGCATGCTCATTTTGCTTTTGGCTAAGCTTTAACTAAAAACAAACAATAAACCATTTTCCTGCCTCTGCGACACCTTTTTTTTTTTCCTCTTGTTGCAAATACGGAACTTTGAAGACTGTGAATATATGTTCCAAAGGACATTTTGCCGATTTTCTTTTGAACAGACCAATGTTTAAAGCCAATGATCTATAACGTTTGTAAAGAACAGTGCATTCCAAATATCACAATGGATTTTTTTTTCTTAAGCAAGGACTGATTCTATTTCATTTCATTTGCTTTAAATTGTCATTCTTTCTCTCATTTCTAAAGTGACTGTAAGCTGTTGTGTAAATTTAGCATCATGGGTTTTGCTAAACAAAGTGACCTGGATATGTCATTTTGTGCTGGCATGGAACATTGCTGAGAATCCCTCCATCCAGTCAAGGTTGTTGCTCACTTGTTAAAGCAAGTAATAGTGGTTACCAAAAAATGTATATAATACATCTGGTACTGATGCGTCTCATAGGTTTGGTGTCATCATGCCTCTCAACTCACAACTAGTCTCAGAAGGAAATAATGGTTGTTTTGCTGAGGAGCGGTTGCCCTCTTCCTGGGAAATCCAGTCGTGATTTGCCCGAGGTGTCTGCAGGGTGCCACTTTCACGCACAACGTTGATTACAGGTTTTTAAGGGACATCTTCATTCCAAAGCATTATGTCTGGGGGGAAAAAGCAGGAGTTTTATTTTATTTTTTTGAAGATGTCCCTTTGGTTTCAACTAGTTAAGAGGTATGTCACGCTTTCATGTCCAAAGAAGTCACCCCATCCATCTTGTTGCAGTGGAAATGGATGTGCTTAGATACCCCCCCACCCCCCTCATAGATAACTGATACACAAAATGTTTATTTAATTTCTTTATACCAAAACCAACATATTTAAATTTGTGAAGAACTGCTTTTCGGCCACTAGTGTATAGCAAGTGCATTCACCCTAATAAATAAAAATGCGCAATCTCGAAAGTGTGTTAAAAGTGCTACGTCTTGCAGAGCAATGTGATTTGGTGTTAATACTTCAGCATGCTGTTGAAATTCGATTGATTTGGTCTGCAAGCTTGCCACTTCTCTAAAGTCCTGAATATTGTTCATAATGTATGTTCTTATTTTTGAGAATTCTAATGTTGTACAGTTTTTTCTTGGATACATTTGCTTTACTTTGATTTTACAAATAATGTGTCAGACATGTATTATTATTATTATTATTAATTATTATTATTATTATTTTCTTATAAGTATTTGTATGTTATTTTAGTTTCTGTATATTACTTTTTCATATAAATTAACACTAGCTTTAATTTGAATCGCTGAAATTGAAGAGAGAGAAAAAAAACGAAACAAAAAAACAACAACTAAACTTTATTTTATGACCTGGCCACTTTATGGTGTGATAATGTTCTTTATATTTGTTGTCTTTATGACACTGTTTGATCTCTTATTTCCAAAGTGTACTCTTTGTTTGGGCTCTGTTGTGGAGGACAAAGTCAAGGTCTCTACATCAGATTCAGCCAGCATGGACTGTATGTGAGTTTGTATGTTTGTGTGTGCGCGTGTGCGTGCGTGCGTGTGTTTCATAAGAGCCAGCATCAATTACAATTTTTTGGCATTTTATTTTATAATATACATAACACCAAAATGAACTGAAACCACAAAGCTGGATTATGAATACCTGAGATTTTGGAAAAATCAAATTTTAAAGACAACAATAATCAAAAATTGAGGAGAATGACGATACCGAAGCACTGAGCAGTTTTTACTTTGATTGAATATGAATGTGGCCAAAGCTTTATGCAGTTGAAACAAAAATAAAAAAATACAAAAAAAAATAATACAATTTGTGCCCCAGATAAGTGTATATTTTATTGTGGCACGATAGGCGACAGTGGATAAATGGATCCACTGACTCACATTGGGATAACGTTACTTGATTTTAATGGACATTTACAAAGAGAGATAGACAAGGTTTTGCTGTCGAGGTCATCTTTTGCCCACTGTGAAAATGGACGTGTACCTGTATACAGATATAGATATATTTAAAACAAGACATCAACTTTTTTTTGTTTTGCGATGAAGAAGGAATGAAAAAAAAGAAAGAAAGAAAAAAAAAAAAAAACGAACTCTGGGAACCGTTGGAGATGTTGTTAAGAGGACATGAGAGGCTGTTGGGCACACACACCAAAACTGGGCATGGGAGCCAAAAGGCAGGCTCAACACAGCTTTAATATCACCTCCTTATTTGATTACTGACAACTCTGTAATGAGAATGGACTCTGGAACCAATGGACATGTGTGACACAGAGAGAAAGGGTCTTTAGATGAAACTGAACTTTAAGTGGCTACAGCTGCCTCCTCCTCCTCCTCCTCCCTTTCTCTGTCTTGCTCTCTTTGTTTCTCCACGGCTCTGCGTCTGCTTCTGCTCTTTGATGGACGTTTTCCACATTTTCAGGAAAGGATGGACAGAGATGCTTAATACTTCATTTCTCCCAGTTCATGTTGTTGCTACCTGTTTCATTTCCTTCGACTTGTCTCCCCGATTGACAAGGAAAGCGCTCTCCAGTCAGACGGCGGCCCGCCGCCCCGCTCTGTTTCATGACATCATCTAAAGAAGTGAAATGAATAACAGAGGAAAAGGGGAAGGGTTTCTTGACGCTGTCAATTCTTTAGAGAGGCAGTTACACTCTTAAAAAAAAAGCGTATCAACCAAAATTAACAACCAAACTAACAAACAACCAAACAACCATTTGCTCCAATTTCAAAGATGAACTGTTAACTTGGAGCTCTCTGTTCCTTTTGTGACTTCTGGTGCCACAATGTTTTTTTATGCATTTTTTTTCTTTTTCTTTCCTTGAATTATTCCTCCTCCGAGCCTCACAAGCATGGCTCTGTGGCTCCTGGCAGCCCAACCGAGGGTAGAAAAAAAAACAGCCTTGCAATGTACAAAAAAGAGCAAGTTAAACCAAAAATGTTGTTCTTGATGTCTTTTCTATACTGTAGTCTTGTTAGCTTTTTTGTTACTGTAATTATATGATGAAGATTTCCAAACTGTACCAAATTACATGGAAACTAACATACATAAACCACATGGAACTTCAGACTTTTAAAGAAACTTTTGTCACAAAACCTTGTTGTCCTAGTTAAGTTGATTGTAGATGGTAATTGAATATACTCCTTTGAAAATATTTCATCAAGTATGTTTCTTGCTCATTGTGATACATTAAAAAAAAAGTATGAGCAAAAATACAATGATTTTGAGTTTTTGACTCATGTTTGTGTGTTTTGTTTTTTGGTATTCTTAATAACGAGCTTCGAGTTAGCTACAGCAGACTAGAATTGTCGCATCCCAATGCATTTTGAGCTTGTAGATCTATTTTCATTCATGAACATATTTCAAGCAATTAAAAGATATATTTATTAAAATAGAAAAAATCTAAAATCTAATTGAAGAACTGTTGCGCCCCTAAAACTATAGCTGCTTGTATTATATATATATGTAAACTTGGCATACTGCGTCTATTCAGCCAGCTATTTGATTATCCTAGTCTATTCCTTGAGATCTGTCACTAACACCGCTGGCATGCTTAAGCCTAATTAATACACATTAAGCAGCAAAATATCTCACTTTTGAGGCGCACTACTAGCCCCATATACTGTAGATTTTGTCCCCACACGTCTCAACATTTGCCACTGACAACAATGAAAGGAGAAATTAGGTCAAATGTCCGCCAAATATGACGTAAATGTAACCAACCAATCACATGAATTCAGTTGTTCATGAGATGATGTATGATGTATAATGATAAGAGCGCCCCTCACTTCACACAGGTGTGATTTTCTTAATTACAAGTGGCTGTGTGAAATAAATGTAATTGAGCCTAAAAAGATATCAAGTAAAACTGGAAATACGTCAGATGTTATTACTATACAATATGGGAGGCTACTATGAGATGCTATACAGAATGTGTTGAAGAAATTAAGGCCTACAGTATAGACTGTAGGTTTAAAGGGGAATTGCACCAAAAATGCTTTTCTCACCTTCTAAGGAACTCCCCATGTACCATAAAGAAACATCCAGTTGTTTTTATTGCAGCAATGCACCCTAGTTATTTCTGCCTGTAAATATGGCTCAAAAGTCTTAATATTGGCATCTATGTACTCTTCATGAAGTCTACTATGATATTCCAGTGTTGTTGAGTTGCTGTAGTTTCCTGTATTTCCCAAGTCACATTCTACCCGGAAGTCTCGTGAGACTAGGCAGTGAACGTGACTTGGGAAATACAGGAAGCTACAGCAACTGAGTGGGGACAACAACACTGGAATATCATAGTAGACTTCATGAAGAGTACATAGATGCCAATATTATGACTTTTGAGGCATATTTAGAGGCAGAAATAACTAGGGTGCATTGCTGCAATAATAAGCTCCAGAGGAGCTAGGGGGAATTTGGGGGAAACACAAAAAATGGACCAATGTGGAAAATCAACAGCTGGATGTTTCTTTATGGTACATGGGGAGTTCCTTAAAAGGTGAGAAAAGCATTTTGGGTGCAATTCCCCTTTACAGTGGTTAAACTGATTCTGATATTATATTCATTCATTTTGTTGGAAACCCCCAGAACCCGCTGTAGGTCCCTGGACCCAGCTTTAATCAAAGAGTAATCTGTTGATCAATTTTGTTCATGAGCACCTCAATGAAGTTGTTAGCTTAAGTGTGAATACAACACTACTGTATCAAAAAAGTCAAATGTAATACTATACTGTCAAAAGAATTCAGACCATATAAATTCATTTTAGAAGAAAATCACAAATAAGTCAGTCATATGACAATTTTTTCCCGCCAGTGCCACCACCGTCCGTTATAGCCGCAATTTTTAATAATAGGATTAATCCAGAGTTGCAATACCCTCCATTGACTTCCTACTCATCCAATTCACATTTGCGATCTGATGGTATTAAACAACGTTAAACTCACCAACATTTCAGCTCTAGGCCAAGCTTGAATTATCCTCTTTCGAACTGCAAAGCGTTTGTTTCATAAAAATCCACCGTAGACATGTTATGAGCTACTTTCTGTCAAGAAAGTCCCTTCAGGGGATATTATTTTTAAGTGCTGGAGTTTGGAAGCACTTTTCGTAAGTCACTGAATGGCCCTTTGTGCCACCTGTTTCACATTTGCACATAATGCAGAAGGCAGCAGCGCGACCCGTTAATAAAAACAAGTGCTTCCAAACTCCAGCACTTAGAAATAACATCACCTGAAGAGACTTTCTTGACAGAAAGTAGCTCATAACATGTCTACGGTGAATTTGTATGAAACAAACGCTTTGCAGTTCGAAAGAGGATAATTCAAGCTATTTTAAGTTTCATGTTGATTTGTTGACATTGTTTTATTTTCCCTTGATTATTCGGTTAATATTGGTTCTAAATATTGGGTTGATACATGTTTGGTTGCCCAGGCCTATACAGTATTGTTATTTTATTTACTTGTGACATAATATGGTATATTGATAAATGCCAAGCATTGCATTGACATTATCATAGGCTAGGTCCACTTTTCTGTCAAACTCGTGAGGATGAGGCCAACTAACAGCTTTTATGTTCATTAGCTCACATGGCAGATTTGTGCCCTCTCAAGTTAGTTATAAGTTACAAGTATGTTCTTTCTTGTAACTAATAATGTTCTAGAAAGCGGTTCTCGAGAGCTGTGTACGTTTATAATAGAAGTGTCGCCTCAGTCTTTTTCATTAGGTCAATGTAGGCCGACTTGTAAAGCAGAAGGTGACATTGGCGGATGGAATGTGTGTGGAATTGTATCAACCCAAAAAGCATGTTGTCGGACACATGCACTTGCATAGACCTTATAGTAAGAATTGTGTGAGTAAAATGACGTAATATGGAAGTGTTGAAATGCTAGTGCATATACCAGTAGCTATCTGTCCAGGTAGTACCAAGGAAAGGTCATGGTCATGTGACTGGGCACCGCCATGACACTTTCATGGGAGCTAAAATCTCACACCGGAAGTCACATGAATAAGCACAGTGAATGGAGCAAGCTGGACCAGCTCATTAAAAAAACATGATTTATGATCCATTGAGACTTAAAATTCATATAATTGGTCCAGGAGGATAAAAGAATACATATCACAGTTTTTTTTCTAATCACTTGGTCTTCGATTTGCATAGTGTGCACAGTACATGATTTGATTTGAGAATCTAAACAGCAGCAGGTATAGTTTCTGTCTCGGAGGTCTCGCGAGATTTGGCTACCAGACAGGAAACGGCGGAAAGTGTTGCGATAGTTGGCACGTTCAGAAACGTAATTTTGCTCTTTAGATACGTCTATAAAATGACACAGTGTACACATCAAAAACACAGCAGACAATAATGTGTTATATGTCTTCTGTAATCTCCCAGAAGTGATTCAGAAATATTGTTTGTTCACTGAGCTCTCATTGACTCCAATGCATTCCACCGAACTTCCGGGTGTAATTTAGCTCCCATGGTGCGACGAATATGCGTCTGGAATTGCATGATAGCGAGAATGACGTCGGCGACTTTACTTTCTTTTTCATGTACTTTGGGTAGTACCCGAGTCGGTGCTCTCCTTTTCGACCCCAACGTCATTACATGGGTTCGATCCCGGGCACAGCTACGGTAACTCAGGGTATGAGATGTGCGGCGGTAAGTAGTGGGAGCTGATTGTAGGTGTTGCGCTCCACCTCAGCATTCCATCTCCCAGAGGTCTAGCAAATTGTGAAACGGGAATATGACTCCCACACCCTGGCTGATACCAAAAATAAAGCCTCTCTGACTTACTTATTTACTTACTTTATGATAGTGACATTGTTTGAGCAGTGCAGGAGCACAAAAACAGAGTCGCAGAATAAATGCAACTTTTTGGCATTGGATGCTGTTAATTATATTGCAACATAATGATCTTTTTGACAGCATGAATGAAGTACCAGGAGGCAGTACGGCCCAGTAATAGTACTATTATAGATAGTACATCTGACGCAGTAGCTACAGTAGCTTGTAGGAGGCAGGGGTGGCATATACTTGGCTGCCACTGTTTGTTTAAAGTGCTCTGAACAAGCAAGTGAATTAATTGAGTTTATAGTTTTTTTACCCCATTATACAGAAGGAGTGCATTCTCCGGTAGCGGCAATGAGATGCACGATGGCCAAGGGGAGGGGCGGCAGCTGGTGGGGAAGGTGGGTGGATTATGACACTCCACTGCCACGGCATCTGGAGCGGCCGCACTGCTGCTAGGGGGAGGGGCGGCATCTGCCAGGGAAGGTGGCACTCCACTGATGTGGAGTCTTTAGGTCCTTTTTATTGATATCAAACCATATAAAAATCTTTATTTTTATTTTTTATTTTTTGGCCTTTCCTTCTTCAGACATCCTAGAGCAGTTACGTGCATGCGCACTGCCGTTCACTTCCTTGTTTACAGGCTCACAAATGTTGCCCATAACTCTAAATCTACGGCGCTCTCCATCGTTTTGATCATAAGGCCGATGTTCTGTGGTCATTTCTGACTTCAGCAAGCTCCTTGTTTGGTCAGATGTAGTCACGGCGCCCGCCTTTCTTGATATTTCTGATGAGTATAACGGTGCACACCAGGGCTGCGAGCAGAACACCTCCGGTTCCGAGGAAGACACCCATGACCACCGGCGCTTTGCTCTCGATGGCACTCGGAATGACTGCAAGGCAGGCGGGCACTCCCAGACTCATCTCCCAGACGCCACTCGGTTTGGGGCAAGTCTGTTTAACCGCATCCACTTCCAACAAGCCCCCCATGGTGCCACAGCAGTGGAACGCAGTGTGGAAGAGCGTGATGGTGACAGCCAGGGCTGGGTCCTTCATGGCCAAGAACAGAGTATACACGGTGCCGTAGAACTCCAACAGCTCTGCCCCAACCTCGTCTCTCCTGGCGTAGGCGAGCACTCCGAGTACGGCCACGGAGCCGGCCAGGAGGGCCAGCAGGACGGTGTACAATCCGAGGCCCCATCTATTCCCTGTGCATGTGCTGACGCATCCAAAGGCAACCACGCCCAGCAACACCGACCCCAGTGTAATCAGCACGGTTACACCGGTGACGAATGCACTTGTGCTGAACACCATTTCAGCCATTTCAGCCATTTCAAACAAGCCTTTGGTGCCATCGTTGTATCTCAGCCAGAGGCCAAGAGACAACATGGCGATCCCCACCAAAAGCAACACAGTGTTGAGAATGTGGAGGATCCATTCGGATAGCTTGCCGCATGCACCCAGCGCCATGATGATGAAGATCTTTCCTTCTGTTGTTCTCCGTCTCCTCTCAGCGTCTTGGGAGCGACCGTCTGATCTAACACTATCTCAGACAACAAAGACCTTATTAGACACTTAAGTAGAACAACCGATGGTTTGGAATCCTTCAAACTGAAACCTTGCTTATTTAGCTAGAACAACCAACTGCTTGGAAACCTTCTAACTGCACCGATGCTTATTTGACTTTCATTTTTATAGGGCATGTTGTGATGCGTGATGATGCGTGATGATGATGTGACGTCATTATGTATGCACAATGACATTACTAAAACTTTGTCAAAACGTATTCTTTGAAACGCCGACCCAACTGATGTACCCATATATGGAGATCCAGAACTGCCACTATGTGCACGCCCATTGCCCATATATGGGACTGAATTCAAACTCGCCACACGTGTCAGCGAAGGACCCATGGCATAGGGCGTGATGTGCCATGGGGGAGGTCGGTTAGATCAACAGATGTCCTTGTGCTGTGATTTTTTTCCAGCCTAAAACATGATCATCACGTATTATTATAAGGAGGAATTCTTTTTTTTTTTTTTTTAAGGTACAGTATTTATTAAAATGCCGTTTTCACGTGGACAGTGGACACGCCCACTAGGTCATGCCTGGTTTGCTTGGTGGGTGGTGATTGATGGGTGGTGTGATCCACTTGAACCAAAGCTGCACCCACAGCTGTAGATAAAGGGGGAGGTGTTAGGGGAGGGGATGATATCGTGATGTCACTATATCACTGTTTTTTTTCATTGGCACGTTTGACTGTCGAGGTTTCAGCCTCCAGGAAGAAACCCTAAATCATTGCACATAACAACCACACCAAGGGGTCTAATGACGTACTGTCATAAACACATGTCATAAAGACCTGGAAAAAATCACGGAAATCCATCTTTAAATTTGCATATGTCCATACTTATCATACTGATTTCACGTAGGCTACTATATTCACATATAGAATCTCAGTTTATCCATTTTTAAATCATCTTATGGGGAGAGAGCCCTCTATGTGAGTGGGGCGGCGGTTGCTCAGGGGTAGAGTGGCGGGATGGGGACTGTAGATGGACTCCTCAGATGTCTTATCAAATCTTGCGAGAGTATGCTCTCACTAAAAAAGGCCATTATAGTATGAATGAACATCAATTGGAAATATTGTGTGCCTTGTTATGATCGGGTCCAATATTTAGTTCAGAAGCTGTGTTCACATTCATTCTCCCATTGGAATGAATAGACTCCAACATCCTTCCTGTCTCCTAATGTGTCCCCCCTGCACTTCACTCAGATACGGGAACTTTGGGAAGTAAACTGGAGATTGCGTGTCTTTCTTTTCTGTCTTGGACATAAACTTGGCGCCTCCTACATGGCCAACAGGGACGGACTGAAATTACTCAAGCCCCGCCTCCTCTGTGTTCCTATTGGCTGGGCTTTAAATGGCCATAACTCCAGTTCCCAGCATGCTACAGGTTCCAAACTTGCAGGTTCCATGCGTGTTTGGGGGGAACATGCAAGGTTGCACAGGTATGGGTGCTGCAAGCGCATCACTGCTCGGCAGCATTGCTATAGCACTGTTTAACACTTCAAATGGCCATACAACGTAGGACTAAATTTGCCTTGCCTCCACTGCTCACCCCTTTGTAGGCTAGTTTGAGTTCTGAGATTCATAATTCTGTGATTAAAGTCTGAATTCTGACAATAAAGTTTTTAGAATTTAGATTTTATTAGAATTAGGAATAAGACTTAATTTGTTCTGTTTGAGTTCTGAGATTCATAATTCTGTGATTAAAGTCTGAATTCTGACAATAAAGTTTTTAGAATTTAGATTTTATTATAATTAGGAATAAGACTTAATTTGTTCTGAAATTTGCTATAATATGTTTTGTGACGCAGAGTGACCTTCTGATCACTTTATTCTGAATTGTGTTTTCAGTTTTGGTCATTTGTTTTCTGTTTTGCTCTTTTAATTTGTAAAGTGCCGTTAGTATTTCAAGGGCAAGGCCACCGTATAAAAGTAATTTTCTCAATGGGCTTTTAACAATTCAAGGCAAGCCGCTTAAACCACATACATGATATTGGCTTTGTTTTGTACAATTCCTTTGCATTTCTTTTTATGTAAGAATCATAGTCAATATTTATAGACAGCATATTATTTGTTTAAACTACTAGTACGGGACACATCTTCCATTGTCTCCTAAAAGAAATCCCACACAGATTTGTTACAGATAATAGGAGAAATCATATCGATTGTTAAAGTAATTTCACTTTGAAAAGCCCCTGAATGGATTAAAAGGCTAGGAACTATGAAACCCCTTGAAAATGGTAGCTAACTGGTTGCTGAGCGGTACAAAACTTTTGAAGAGTTTTAGGTAGGGGCCATCCTGTCTCCAGCAATAGGCTTGATTCATCAGCCATGTTGAGCCAATTAACACGCAAGGGCACATCCCGAATGAATTAAAAACACCCTAATCCGATCAGTGTGAAAAACCAGGCCATTTCCTTCACAGGCCTGGACCAGATGGCACCCCACACTCAAATGCTGCATTGAAACAGGCCAGGCCCAGTCAGAGAGTGTGAAATTGGGTTAGCGCCTGAGTCCAACGCAGGCCCTGGGCAAGCTGATCTCTGAAACCCATGCTGTCTCTGCCTTAAGGTATAAGGCCCACCTCACCAATCTTGGGCCTATATTTAATTATCATCCTCAATGCCCCTCTCTCTATCATTTCAGTACAGGGGTGGAACTGATTGACAGCTTCCTAGGGCCTCCCTCGTCCTGCGAACTTTGTTCATATACCCTAAATGGCTACTGACATACCACAGCATTACCCTCTCTCTCGTTTCGCCTACAGACATGCTGCAGTTTTGTTGGATAGAATATCACAGGCCCTGTTTGTAGAGTATGACTCTGACTGGGTGGTGATGCCATGCTGAGGTTTGAGGCCTTGCTTTGTCACACTAATGGCTTGGCGGGGTTTCCAAAGCTCTTTAGGATCAGCTTTCAACATTTTGCGGGGGAATAAATGGTGCAAATGTTAGACAACTCTAGTCAAAGTGACTACAAAAAGCTATGGTTTTGCAAAGCATTACTCTGTAATCGTGGGCATTGTCTTAAATGAAAAACATATCTCTAATGGCTGTTTGGCTTGAAGCTGGCACTGCGACTCTTGAGCCCAGAAAGGCAGAAAATGAGGAGCAGAAGCTGGAAGGGAAACCACACTACCACACATCCCAGCATGCTATTCAATCCCACGCTGTACTGGTCAGGGCGTCAGCCTGCCAGCTTAGCCAACGGTGGAGAGTCACCTCTGTCACGTTGATGCACACCCTTGCACACGTCACAAAAATGTTAAAGTGTGACAGTGAAACCACCCAAGATGGCCTATCATTCGCTCGCGCGCGCACACACGAGGCACGTCACAATAATTATTATGAGAAATTGTAACATATTTTGAACCTTAAGCCAAGCACTGTCATGAGATAGCAAACCTTTTTTGAGGTTTTGGGAACATGTCAAACCGTGTGTAAACTGATCTGAACGTCATTGAAGTTACAAATTACAGCATGTCACCAGCAGATAGTGTGGACATACTGGATACATTTGTGGCTAAGTCAGTGAAAGGTCTATGGCTAAGCAGGGCTGTTTTGCACATGAGCCGACTTCTCTGCTGTCAGGGGCTAGACCTACAGTAACCCCTGACAGGCAGTCTGGTGAACTCAGTCAGACGACCGTAAAGAGCTTGAAAGCCACAGAATCCCCCCCTATATCCACATTACATCCCAATAGAGAGGCATTCCCCGTTATCCTTCCCCACCACCCATGTAGACTGCCTATCCCTTTACCTACAGCCACAATACATGTCCGCTTCCTTTACAAATGTCAAAGACAATTCATTTTGGCCCAGCCTTGAGGACAAGTCGAGCTAATTTGATCTCGTTTGTCAGATAAATGATACAAGATTGTAAAAGAACAGGTTATTTGATTTGTGGATTAATGTTTCCTAGTTTGGAATGTATGTAGCTATACAGGTTTTGGCTACCGAACTAAATAGATTAGAACGCTCTGGTCCAGTGCGTTAGGTTTAGAGTGTCTTCGGAAATTCACACTGAACGCACTGGTGTGCTCTTTTGTCGTTTGGTTATTCAGTGCATTGTCATTCGAAAGTCTTGAGCCTCTTAATAATAATGCATTAGTGAGATAGGTTGAAAACGGAAAATTTGGTCTAGAGCAGTGGTTTTAAACCTATTTTATATCAAGGCCCATTATTTATTCAACATTTAAGCCACGGACCACCCTTTGATGAAATTTAGCCTCGCAGACCCAAAACTAAAGAATATTTAGTTTTCTTTGGATAAGATCCTGTACCCAATTCCATGCTGCATTGATGTGGTACTATATAGATAAGGCAGACGATCAAAATAACTATTATTTTACAGTACATGCTCTAGACTTCTTGTAAATGAGGTAGCCTATTGCAGGTGTTTAACATAGAGAGCGTAGAAAGCTCCAGGGACCACCTCGAACCCCCTCAAGGACCACTGGTGGTCCCCGGACCACTGGTTGAAGACCACTGGTCTAGAGCTTGACCTCATTAGCACCAACTACTTTAGCAAGCTTACAAGCGCATGTCCGCATAATTTAAGGCCTATTATATACTCCCTTTTACGTATGGATGAATTATGTCCATTGCAAACAATGTAACCGTCACTGTTAGGGCTGGTGATATGACTTCTAATAAATATCACCATTATTTCAAACCTTGATTATGATGAATGAATTTTATTTATTTTTTATGTACAAATTTTGTATGCCCCCTTATAACGGCATTATAAAGCCAGGTTTAAGTGTTCGATCAGACTAATCGATTTAGTCAATTATATTATGGACAAGAAAAGGACAGAATACTCTCTTTGTATCTATACACAATTCTATCAGTCATTATTGACAGTATAAAAAACGGACAGCGGGTTCAAAGTTCTTTATCCCAATCTATACCAAACCCGTGTTTATTGCTTAAACCCTCCTTTGCCAAACCCGGGAAATCTCAGGTTTCTATAATGTATCTTAATCCATAATTAATAGTATTTTATTTACCGCCTGTTAGCTGTTTTTAACGTCCATCGCTAGCCACCGAAGGGTCCCATGATGTGACGTCATCAAATATCCTAAATCTTGGGGCACACATGCACGCGCGCGATCTTTAGCATCTGTAGGGCTCAGTGAGATAAAGTGAGATAAAGAACGATAAAACTTAAAAGGATAATAAAGCTTAATAAAACTTTATTCCGAGAGTAGTAAGCTAATGTTTACATCGGCAGATGACGGCCCGGAGTGAAGCTATGAAATGGAAGGTTATCACATCACAGCTCTCTAGTCTAAAGAGTCTAATTATACTGGCAATGGCACTGACTTTACAACACATGACCGGCATTGTATCCGCTTTGTAGAGCTACATATTAAAAAAAAAATCTTAAATCGTCCTTTTCGACCAACGGATAGAAACTAAGGAACTGCATGCTGACATCACACACCCACCCTGCAGCTAATTATGCCTACCCCTTATGCCCCTTAGTAAAATTTTGCGGAGGATAGATCCTCGAATCATGGACATATTTGATCAAATCGTGTTCAATTTATCCAGTTTCTTTCCTCTCCAACCGTGGGTGCCGAATACCTCGCTGAATCGTTCCAGCCCAAATTGAATCCCATGTACCTCCTGGAATGTACCATCTGCTCCTCCATAAGTCCTTGGTTACTGTGTATTGTTACGTAAATGTGATATTATCATTATCACCGATGATAAAAATCTAACCAAAATCGAATAAAATGCTTCAATTTTGAGTTTGTATTAAAGTTCAACTGTGTAACAGTGGGACTTTAATACCATGCATGGATAAACACAGGTGGGACTTGGGTCCACAATATAATTCCGAACTCAATGGACGTTTTTTCTTTTAACATAATACATAAAACTATATATAGTCTATGTTGTAATGCTAGGTATCATATCATAATTTGTATTCTTTAGCGCTAATGGACTATTTAAGATCTGATACTGTGAAATCAATTTAAACTGTTGGCCTGTAAACAAATGCCCAGCAACATACAGTTCAACTCCCACATGGTTATATCGCCCCCTGCCCCTTCGCACCATTCAGGTCCCCTAAACTAAACCCCACCTAAAACCCTACCTTTGCCGATTATTCCCCACCCACCCGGGATTCATGCAAGGGAAGGTGTGGAGTGTGTCTTGGCAGGCTCTGGGACTTGCCGGAGCATTTCCTGTCTCCTGGACACAGGATCAGGTGTCGCCATTTTCACAGCACCTTCTGGTTCTGTTTAACAGGAAATGAGGTCCATCAGAAGAGCTCTGACCAAAACTGAGCCAGAATGGGCCCTGACAGGCAGGAATATTAGCCTGTGACGGCAGCCAGTAATTGAATGATCGGCTCCCCCCTCACCCGTAATGAAGAGAATATGTGCTGGGAATGTGTTTGTCCTTCTCTCTCCTTCGTCTGCCCTTTCCTTCCCTCTCTTTCCCCCCCTTTTACCCCTTAATAAATCATTTGTGGGGGTAGAAATGAGGGATAATTTTACTCCACTTCAAAGTGCTTCTCGTGGTGTCATTTCTGTAACCTTAAAGTGATGTTGCATTGGGAGTGCTCTGGGTGCTGCTCCTCCAGCGTGTTCTTGTGCCTAGCCGAGTCGATCGTGTCGTGAGAGAGAGAGAGAGCGTGAGCCGAAGTACATGAGAGATCAATTATCACACCTCATTTTTTCTTTCTTGTATGCAAAATGATAATGGGCAGACCATGTAAGAGCTGTCCCGTCATCTGCTGGATCCCTTCCCCCTTAAATGTCTTTCACAGATTGTCTGATGTGGTCTGCTAAAGCCTTTTAATGCTTTAAAGAGTTTGAAGAGAAGAATTTGCCTTCACCTATATCTTTCCGCAATGGTCCCTCTGTGGAGAGGTTTTAAGAGTGATAAACCAGAAGAATAAATCTAACACTCAACATCATATCCCACCACACTTTCATATCTACTAATTTATGGAAAGCCTAGAATCTAGCAACACCTTTCAGACCATTGTGCGTGCGTTGCGTGCGTGTCTGTTTATCTACAAGCGGAAGCCAGTGTGTTAACTCTCGACGCATTGTACAGTATACGGTTGTGTAAGCGAACATTACCATACAGTAAATGCTTGCCCCGCAGTGTTCCAGAGGTGGAGCTGTAAGCCTGTAAGCAGGCCTGGGGTTTAGGCAGCGGGGGCCTCCTCCCACAGCGTTTGAGCTCCAGGTTCATATTTCACATAGCTCTGGGACAAAGTGAGCTCTGAGAAGAATTCTTAATACAATAATTGTTACGAGACTAGTTTCGTATTAATATTTCTCTGACTCGAGCTTTCTTCAAGGTTTTTTTTTTATGCACTGTTTTTTTTTCCTTTTAACTAAAATCAGTTGTTGTCTGTTGCTGCTGGAATGCCTGTCAGGCTGGGCCCTGACCCTGGGCAGGCTGCAATAATGATGGGAAGATGAAAGAGCCAGTCCCATTCCCAGGCTGCCCTGTTAGGGGGTGCAAGCCTGTGAAATGGAGAGATAATGGAGACCAGGTGTGCAACAGAGGCCATGCGGAGATACTACTCCTCTGTCTGAGAGCTCCTCTCACTGAGGAGGAGGGCACACTACCACCGTCGACCGCACCGCACTGTTCAACTTGGACTGGCATGCATGGGCAATCCCAACATATGGGGAACCCGCCACCCCAGCTCAACCATTCACTCTATACTGTACCACGCTGTTCAACTTAGACTGGCATGCACAGTGATGATGGGGCACCCCATTCACTGGCAGGCATGCAGGTATAGGGGTGGGACAAATTCACTTACCTCCCATTCGATACGATCTTGATCCCTTTAGGGTGGAGATACCTTTTGTATTACGATTCTTAATTATATTGCGATTCTGCGATTCGACACCATGCATCATACACTTCAATGGAGCCAAATAACGTCAGTCAGTTTTCTCCCCACACCTATAATGCATCATGGGGCACCCCGACACTACCGCTGTTCAACATAAGTCTGTTAATTGGCACACAAAGCACCGCAGTGCAATACATTGTGAACTTGTAGATTTGCTATTTTCAGTGCACGACACAGTGCAACTAAGTCAACAAGTCACCTTAGCACCCATTCAACCTTGTTCACATGCACAGTTGCACACACAGATAGATGCACATAACATGTCTTTGTCCACTAAAGAGTCTCCGACCTCCCATTGTGCCGACCTCCCATTGTTCCGAGATTACGAACCCTATTTCTAACCCTAACCCTAAACATAACCACAAGCACGGGAACAGCACGTGTTTGCCGACCAGCAGCGCATGTTTGCCAACCAGCAGCGCATGTTTGCCAACCAGCAGCGCATGTTTGCCAACCAGCAGCGCATGTTTGCCAACCTGCGCTGCTGGTTGGCAAACATGCGCTGCTGGTT
>OOFJ01007995.1:263-13118 GCA_900323375.1 Benthosema glaciale | reverse complement strand
GTGTGAGTTTTTAGCTCCCGTGAAAGTGTCATGGCGGCGCCACACTCAAGGACCATGACGCTTCCTTCTGGGAGAGGGAGGAAGAAGGAAGTTCTATATGTGACGTCACCAGGCCAGCCACATTGAACTTTATTTTATATTAGGCCTGTGTTGGGCCCCTCCCCCTGGCATGTCGGGCAGGCCCATCACATGTAATACATACATAGTGGTGCGTAGTACTAGAAATATAATTTGTTCTTGTACTGATGTGCCACTGCTCAATCTTTTTGGGAAGCATGCTATCTATTGATAATTTACGGTGTTGCTCGTTATTTGAAGTGGGTTCCAAAATGACCCGGTCGCTGTCCGTGGTGCTGAACTCCTTTGTGTCGTGTGCGCGCACGCACTGTCGTGCATATTTTGGTTCCCTTTGTTTTGTCTATCTAATACAAAATGTGTTGTATGTTGCTATGATGAAAAAAGGGAGATGAAGCTCCGCATTTGCGTGCATGTGTTCATTGTAAAATGTTATGTTTTATTATTTAGCACCATAATGCAAGAGTATAGTGCTTTTCTTAACCTGGCTTGTCCAACGTGCATGGTTCTGGTATAACACAGCACAGAGGTTGGGGGTGAGGTATTATTATATTATTATATTATTATTATAACATGCATGGTTCTGGTATAACACAGCACAGAGGTTGGGGTGAGGTATTATTATATTATTATTATAACATGCATGGTTCTGGTATAACACAGCACAGAGGTTGGGGGTGAGGTATTATTATATTATTATTATTATAACATGCATGGTTCTGGTATAACACAGCACAGAGGTTGGGGTGAGGTATTATTATATTATTATTATAACATGCATGGTTCTGGTATAACACAGCACAGAGGTTGGGGTGAGGTATTATTATATTATTATTATAACATGCATGGTTCTGGTATAACACAGCACAGAGGTTGGGGTGAGGTATTATTATATTATTATTATTATAACATGCATGGTTCTGGTATAACACAGCACAGAGGTTGGGGTGAGGTATTATTATATTATTATTATAACGTGCATGGTTCTGGTATAACACAGCACAGAGGTTGGGGGTGAGGTATTATTGCGAATATATTACGCACTCAATAGAATGCGTCTCATCAATCCCATTTTTTATGTTTTGTTTCAGGATCCAGATTCAGAGGGGAACCAGCGACCCCACCAGCTATAGGGGCTTGGGAGACTGCTTCAGAACCATCTATCGCAATGAAAGGTACAGACAGTAGAATGTTGATGTCACTGGAAGAAGACTGTTGTAAAAAGGCACTTTTAGATAGTTAGAGATAGATAGAGATACATGTGGTTTCCTCTTACATCAATCCTCCTCGTGTAGTTGTCCCTTGCATAGTCTAAAGTAGAAATATTCCCATATTTCCACAGATTCTGATACCGGCAACTTGCATCGATACAGAGTAATGATTCCGAACTTGGAATAAATAACAATTATGTTAATAATTGTTACAAGTTGGTCAAACCACAAGTTGGTCAAATAAAGTAAATGGCACAGAAACCGCATAAAACAGTACTGCAACATGAACTGAAGCATTCAAATAAAAAAAATGTTTCATAACATACATTTCATGATATTGGATTGGATCGGCAATTTGGTGTAGACTGGCATACATTTAATCAGAAAGAACGTGTGCCATAAAGTGCCATCAGAATTATTACTATACCAGTTGCTTACTGTAGCTAAATATAGTTTTACTTTACACACAGAATATTTCATGGGTGCTATGGTGAGTGGTCATTGGCCATGGTCGTGGGTGGGAAGCGAGCAGGGGTGGGTGTTCTCTGTCACTGTCTGGGCGCCTGCATGTTCAGCAGGGAGCAGAAATATTTCAGATCAGCTCTGGAAATAATGTCAACGACTTTATGGCAGTGTTGACAAGAGTGGTGGATGATGTTGTACTCATGGTGAAGGTGACGTTTTTTTCCAACCAGAAACCGGGTCGACAGATCCATCCGTGTTGCTCTGTACATGTGCACCGATGCTTATAATGCAGGACTTGTTTCTAGAAATATGAGTATAAACTGGCATGCAACAGGCTGAAATGGGCATTATATACAGTAGCAATCTGATTATATTTTCAACCCTATCACCACTGCACAGATCAGCGTGAAACTTTGCGCGCACACTTCCAGTCAATAAATAACTTATTTTTTTCTCCAAATCTGCCTCATGGTGGTGCTATAACCGGATGCTGCACATTTTGGCCATTGGACATTTATTTGTGTAAAATCTTATCTTATGTTTCTCAATTTCTGTCACAATGACCAAACTTTACATTTGGCTATGTGACCTGGTGTCCTGCTGAAGGACAGGCACAGAGTTACTATGAGTATTGGAACAGTCACACTGTACACATTGGGAGCAAACGAGAACAAGTCAAGACAGAAACTATGAGTGTGATGTGCTCTTGTCTTCAGACTAAATTACACACACATATTATAGTCAGTATAATTGCCATAACCTTTGTTTCACTCAAAGTTTTGATTAATAAAATAATGCTGATGATACAACTGATGCAAGCACTTCTGTCGCGACCATAACGCTTCTGTGCCAATAACGATGGTAAAGTACATCCTCATGCCCATATTGCTTAACTTGAAAGGAGGGCAAAAACGTAATCTCTGACCCAGGCTTTCGGCCTAGCAGAGATTATTATTTCACAGGGGAGACACAGGGGAAATCACACCAGCTGATCGTGCTAAATTGTACAGTAGAAGATCAGTCTCTCCCTTCTTCTATGTTACAGTGGAGTTTTTGGATATACCTGTATGCACAGGAGACGATGTGGTGAAATAAGTGACAGATTATGGACATATGTCAGAATCATGTTGACTATATCAGATTGACTATACATTTCTATATACATGTACTTGTATGGGATCTTTTTTTTTTGCGATAAAAAGGACAGTATAGCAGCACACTTTACAAGTAATGACAAAGAGGGGGAAGTTACCTTAAAAACACAGTGGCCTCCCATGCAATATCTCCTTTATGCAATATCTCCTGTCTCTATCCCTCTTCCCAAGGACGGGGCTGTGGGGCTGGGGTCCAGTAGCCCTTGACTCTCAGGGGCCCTTGGAGGTAACTGGGCCGAGTGGACATCTTTACTAAACTGAAATGTGGACGTTAATCAAATATCAAATATGTGGGCCCCTCCTCTGTCTGTATTTACAACAGTGGTTAGACGTTTTTTGTCACTCACTCATATTGTGCAAGCAGTGAAGTGTTAGTGTGGCATGCAACATGCACATACTGTACTCTAGGTTACAGACTATAAAATCCTATATGGTAAAATATCTGTAGGAGCTTCCTTTTCCCACACATGCCTTAAAACCCGAGCAGTGTGTTTGCCCGATGTGAGTGGGGTGAAGGCAGAGTGGAGATGATCGGCCCAGGGTTAATCCATCCCTGCTTCTTCCAACTGTTTTTCCTTTGTTTCTACTACAAATGAATCGCAATGTAAATATGCTAAGTAAAGTCAGTATGTAAACAACGCAGATGTAGACAGTGGTAGAACAAGGGGTGTGCTATAAATTCATTGCAATGTAAATAATGTAGAGTCAATAGTATTGCCATAATTGTACAGTATGTCTAAAACACAATGAAGAAGGTCAATAGACCGAAAGCTTGCAAAATAAATACATTGATTGTGCACAGATCTGAGTGTGCGGAGCTGCCCTTTATATTTTCATTGTCCCTTTGTGACTCCAGCACCTTTCAACAGATGAGGGGTGTTTTCTTTATTTCTTTTACATTTTTGTCTAAAACACAATGTAGAAAATGGTGGAATAAAGGTTGTGCTTATATAGCATACAATACACAAAGTGCTTCTGTGGAAACAGAAAGAGGATAAAGGGAGAATAAACATTGGGTTTAGTGTGGAGGGTTAGGACTGTCAAAAATCACATTTGTACGACTGCCACTCAAAGTGGTTACTAGCCCAATCACAGAGCATCCTTACTCAAGCACAAAGGCCATTCGGCACTTGCAACAATGACTGACACATAGAGGCATCTCCATATTTGGGCATAACGGTCAGATCAGCGGTGGAGCGTATGGGTGTGCGGTGAACATTTGTTGTAAAATCCCTTTGACCACTGTGCTGTCATGGGCACTTTGTGAGGACTAATAACATAAGTATGACGGAATATTGTGCAATGAAGGATGTGTATGCTTACATTCATTGCCTATATTATATTAATTATTATTATTATATAATGTTACTCTAATTATCACCCAGGCGCATTATGAAAGAAGATAATTTGGTTCATTATCCCTTTTACTATTTGCAATGCTCAGGTTAATGAGGTTTACGACTTGCTTCTGCTCTGTCAACACCCCAGACACTTGCCTATAGCCTTTGTGTGGAAAAGAAGACTTTGTTTGTAAAATGCCATAGATAAGGACCAAGTTGAAAGAAACGGTAGTCGTGATTCCAATCCCCCATGCAAGCCTGCATGTGTCTGGCCCTGTGACAGGACATTGAGACAGTGCAGGCCCCAGGAGAAAGTGCTGGCCACTCTGCTCTGTTTATGGTGAGTCGACAGCTTTATAGTGGATATAAAATGGATCTGCTGCGAGGTGTGTGAGTGAGCGCTCCAGGAGAGCGAGAGGGCCGGCCCCAGGGCCCACTCACTGACAGTCTGAGGAGGAGGGAGGCCTGTGCTAGCAGTGGATGCTCAACAGCACCCATCTAGCCTGCTACTGTGCCTCTCCCCCACTGCCACCACCACTCCGCACGCACGCACGCACGCACGCACACACACACACACACACACACACACACACCGTGACCAAACACATCAGACATGCCATTCACATGCCATACCGTTCGCCACACACAGGAACATTGTCAGAAACCTCCCACCATACACTGTATATTACATACGGTATGTGAAACTTCTCTTTGTGTATTTTGGGGGTGTTGGGGAGGGTAATCCATTCCTATGAATAGGTGTGGATTAAATCAGGTAGAATTCAGGGTCATGTGACATGTCACCAGGGGGAAAGAATCCTCCCTGCATTGTAGAAGTCAAAACCCAATAAGAAATGTACATGTAATATACACACTGCAAAATTATTATCTAAACTCAGAGTGTAAAAATGCACCCATAAGGGTCAATGTAAGTTAAACTGACAAAACTGGGTTTTGTTGTGACCACATGCAGTGAACATGGCATGGTGAGCAGACCTGGTAGACAGAAGATCCTCTTGCATACAGAGCAATTATCACTGACAGTATATTTTCACTGAGGCCATAATCACTCCTTAGTGGCGAGCAGTGGATTGCCCCCAGGCCAAACCACTTAGTTATAATTTGTGCAAATAGTAGTTTTAGGCCCCAGCTCTTGTAGAATTATTATTAAAAATAAACTCTTGCCGGGACATGGCAGGGCCAAGCCACTGACTCTATAGACCGGACCTGATCTGTCTCTTTTTGTCTTGTTATTTCTCTCTCTCTCTCTCTCTCTCTCTCTATCTCTACATCTCTATATCTCTCTCTTTCTATCCCTCTTTATCTCTATATCGTGCCCTCAAAGTCTTCCCCTCACTCTCTCCTTCTCCCTCACCTTCGCTGTTCTCTCTGTCTTATCTTATCTTATCCTTATGGTGTTGTGCGCCAAAATCAGCGAGTGTGCAAGCTCACAGCGCGTCCCAATGCGATGCATTGTGAGTGAGCTTGTAGATCGACTGTTTTTTGGCATGCAACAGCGTCACACGGCAAAGTATACATTGGGCTTAAGCCGATGAGGGAGAGGAAACACGAGCCCCCAGCCCTAGCACGGTGATTAGACTGAGGAAAGACACGCAGGCCCGCACATCTGTGACTCCGTCTTTCAGAGGCTCTCCAGCACTGTTTAGTATTGGCAAAGCAGTCGGGTCTGTAGGATTTGTATAGCTGGATAAAATTAGGACTATTAACGCTGGAGAAATCACTACTGGTACTATATTTGTATGTTATTCCTGTCAAAACATTGGCCGCATTTGCAAATTAATAATTACTTTTTTTTTTTAACTGTTTTTTTTTGGAGCAGAATTGAGGAAAATATAACTCACTGTACCAGTGCGAAATAGCTCATGCTTGTTGGCATGTAATGCATGCAAACGATATTCGTTAAGTCTTTGTTACACACCTGACAGACAACTCTCGTTTGGTCATGACTTGTGTGTAGACGCTGCGGCAGCAGCAAGGACTTGTGCTTTAGTGTTTCAGACTCGATACACACACAGACTGCATGCTAGTACAGTCTCTACCACACTGAGCTCAGACTGGATACATACAGACTGTATGCTAGTACAGTCTCTACCACACTGAGCTCAGACTGGACACACACACAGACTGCATGCTAGTACATTCTCTACCACACTGAGCTCAGCCTGGATACATACAGACTGTATGCTAGTACAGTCTCTACCACACTGAGCTCAGACTGGACACACACAGACTGTATGCTAGTACATTCTCTACCACACTGAGCTCAGACTGGATACATACAGACTGTATGCTAGTACAGTCTCTACCACACTGAGCTCAGACTGGAGATAGGGTTGCGGACACACACAGACTGCATGCTAGTACAGTCCCTACCACACTGAGCTCAGACTGGAGATAGGTTGCGGACACACACAGACTGCATGCTAGTACAGTCCCTACCACACTGAGCTCAGACTGGAGATAGGGTTGCGGACACACACAGACTGCATGCTAGTACAGTCCCTACCACACTGAGCTCGTCCCCTAAGTCAGGACCAAACATGATCTTGAATTCACCAACCCAAAAGTACATTCTAATTCACCTGAACTTCAACATTGTCACGTCAATGTTAAACGGAGTAAATGTTGAAATGGTTTGTCATAAAAGCTCCCATCATTTGCAGTTTTAAAGAATAATGGAAGAGATAGAAAATATAAAACAAGGACAGCAGATATCAGACACACATGTCGGTGTAAAGGCAAGTGTCAGTTCCAGTGCAGCAGCACCAATCCCCAATGATATAAAAATACATGTATTTGCTACAGATTTTACGCACATCTGTAAAATACAGAATGAGAAGTTCAATTTATAAATAAAAATGCTTGCCCTCAAAGATAAGGAACTATCGATTCAATTATGGAGAATCAGACTATTGTTTTTTTTTTCTTTTTTTGTAATGTTTTACTTAATAATTACTAAAGTGACGATGTCACATGCATGCCCTATGTAAAACGTAAATAAGTTTTATACACGCAAAAAAAAGTTGAAATTCTATGTCACATGGGTTTCTACCACAGCCCACAGTTTGGATTGGGACAGAAGGGGAAAAAATCCTTACAAAAAATGTGGTTCCCTGGTGGGGGTTTTGAAAAAGTTTGAAAGCCACGGCATTACCACATCATAGGCTCATGAGCAATCTATTCTAGCATTGAAGCTATCAGCTGTGCCTACTTCACTACACCCATATTCATAGTCCATTTTCATTGCACTCTTGCATTCCAATGGTATATGATTTAGCATCAATCATAGCAGAATGGGTAGATTTATTATTATTTATTATTAGAATATTGCGTAGTATTGGTGACATCAGAAAATGGACACAGACACAGATACAGAGATAGATTTGTGGATTTATAGATATTTCTGGACAACTGCCGTGACAACCGACCTCCCACTTGGCACATCAAGGGTCATCTTGGATTTGAAGTCTATCAATTTGACGGTTCTCGAGATATAAATGGTAAATGGTGCATTTATATAGCGCCTTTATCCAAGGCGCTTTACATAGATTGTGCATTACATTCACCCATTCACACACTGATGGCAGCGGAAACCATGCAAGGTACCTACCAGCACATCAGGAGCAGATATGTGGGGGACAGTCACCAAAGCAGTGATTCTGTGTATTTATATATAAGATAAAACATCCTAACCACATTTGGATTCATAGGATGAGATTAGATGTCTAGCTGTAACTTGCATATCTTGACTTTTACACATGAATCAAGTTCATAGAATGAGTGTTCCTGATTCTGACTCGGATTCTAATGCCGATTTTGGTTAAACAGAATGGGTACAACAGATCTATAAAACATACACTACAGTATAGTGCTGCCCTGTCTTTGTGTGTTTTTGTACCGTGAAACCTGATCAGTGACCCTTGGGCTGTATTGTGGCTGTTGGTGACAATGTCAAGGTTATATCACTGGGAAACATGAAAATATTTGCAGATAAAGCATGCTGGTTGTTTACAGGCTGGTGAAGGAGTTGTCTGTGATGATGACTCACAGTAGTGTGAAACTTAAAGACGGAGTCAGCAGCAATCGGTTTGACCATCTAAATGATGGGTATGTTTACATGGGTCCTCAAAGAGTTTGACTTGTAAATGGAAAACAAAAACGTTTGTTTTGGTTGTTTGAGATGGTGATAAACAGTACATTGTAACTACTCGAGATCGCTTCTCATGGATTCCCAGACTTTTAAGATACTACAATCAGCAAAGCTATGCACTGCAGCCATCTAAATATTGGATATAATGTCATAGATTGTCAAGAGCTTTGGTTTGTAGATTTAGAAATACAATGTGTATTACAATGTTTATAAACCACTATTTTCTGTCCTTGAAATATATTTTAAAATGGTAATACTATCAATCATTGTTATTCTTATTCTCTTATTATATTAACCTCAGACAACATTTCAAAGGAGAAACAAATAAAAGAAAAAAACTTAAATCACTATGTAAACACAGGCAGTGATTAGGCCACAGTGGGTCGTCATAAACTTGTAGTGACAGATTTGTGCCAGTAGCTTTAACATTAAGACCTAAGGCCGATTCTACAAATGACTTTTAAATACAGTTTAAAAACAGTTTTCGGAAAAGCGTATGTTGCTATGCTGTATCAGTGGTTGTCAAACTTGTAAATTATTATTATATATTATTATATATTTGGGAGCCGACCCCCCCATCTCAATGTATTTTTTAGGGACACCCAGAGGCAAAGATTTGAGTTTAAAATGTTCACTTATATATAAAAACGTATATATATTCAAACATTTGCACAAATCTTCACAATATTTCAGAAATAGCAGATCTACAAGCTCGAGCTTGTATATCTGCTACTTATTTTGAAATAGCAAATTGTAAAATAATGCTTTTCAGCTGAAATCGAAAAATGACACAGATGCTTTCCTGGTCTTAATGGGTTAGAAGTGTGACTTCAATCAATACAGCTGTTGCAATGTGGCAATTCCAACAAATTGTCGTCGAGACCCCGCCTCCAGTCACTGTGGCTGTAGACTGGATCCCAACACTGGGTTTTTTGGCATAGGGAGCTGCCGGCAGGATCCACCGGGAGAAACTACACGCACTTACGTGACATGAGACTAATTAATTAGAGTGACAGAGAGAGAGGGCGTGGTGTGGGCGTACGTGTGTGCGTGTCTGTGTCAATTTAATAAGGTCTAGGCGATCAGAAATCCGCAAAGAGTGAGCGAGGTGCAGTGCAAATCTATGCCAAAAACAGACTTTTCTTTTCCTCCCTGGAAATAAAAGTCTGGTTTCCGAGGCTACTGTGGCTGAGATGCACGCCATGGAGGGGAGCACTGGCTTTGGTCCATGTGATAACCTATTCTGCGTACCGAGGCTCTCCAACTCGTATTGGTGTGTGTGAGGCCATCGACTTGTTGGCGCCATTGTTGTACAACCTTGCACATGCGCGGGCAGGACGTTGAGTGAGCCAAACTGAGCTCTCCCAAAATGACTGGCTTGGGAATCACTTGGACGCTAATCAAACCTCTGCTACCATTACTTGTGGTCGACAACACTTATTATTTTTTTCTTCTAAATGCATATGATCACTAACACGCCGTTATCCTGTTCACTTCTAATTATGAGAAATGATAATTTGTGAATGATTGTGATTATGCAATTTGAGTAATTGGTTATTTCTGTCCCCTTTGTGGTGTGTTAAGCTTCTCCCCAGATGGATGAGGTGGTTAGAAGAAGGGAAAGTTTATGAAAATGAAAGACAAATCACAAACGTGCGCGCGCACACACACGCATGCACGCGTGCACACACACACGCAACGCATGTGCACCACACACACACACACAAACACACACACACTCACACACACACACAAATGCACACACGCACTCACGCACAACTACCCGTGTTCACAGGTCAAACATGCACATTCAGTAATACATGCCTATACTAACATACTGTAGCCTATACACACACAGACACACACCCGTTCGCACACACTCTAGTCTAGCCAGCTGGCAGCCCGCAGTAGCTATAGTCCTGTGTCGAAAATGGATTTGTTTAGGAAAGCCAAAAGGGGGACTTAGTGTGTATTTTACATTGACAGTCAAATCAGGATTCAAATGACGGCCAGTCACTGGAGAGTCCATATTTGGCCTGTAACAAATTTTACTCACATTGTCACCTGGTGGCTCCATGACCTAACCACACCCGGGAAACCTGTGGCCAGCCATTTGCATGGACAAAGAGAGCCGAGGGCATGGGCTTCCGTCTGACTGAAATAACTTGCGCACAGACAATACAGGGGATTAATCTCCACTTCCAGGAGGGATATCCCTGGAGCTATCACAGCATTATCATGGCTGTATCACTCGGAACCCGTCCGCCTGCTTGTTGACGAAATAGGTTGACGCTGTCATTTGATGAGAAGTGTTTTGATCATTAGCTATGGGTCGTTGCAGGGTTTTCTGGGAGGCATCCAACTTTCGGAACGGTTTAAAATGCGCCTCCCGCCCGTCCCTTCTCCGCGTAATCGTGACATCTGTACTTCCAGAAACAATAATATTTACGCTTGGACGCAATCGTCCGAGAACATCTCTCCACCGGCCTGTGGAGCGGTGTTGCCACAACAGAGGAGGCCTGAGTTCACATACAAGACGTGGTCACGCCACACTGTCCACCATGTCCACAGACCTGTGTTCACTATCAATATGCACTTTTCTACTTATTGTGGCTTCCTTTTTTGGGGGGTGGGGGGAGTATTTTGACAAGAGATAGAAGGGAAACAGGACAGGGCATAGCGGAGGGATGACAGGTCCCCAATTGGACAGTCAGCTACTTTATTGCACACCTTCAATATGCGCAATGTGCACACACTGTCTCACTAGCTTTCTTTTTTCTCCCTCTCTACTTGTTTGACAATGTCACACCAGCAATCGATCTGCTTCACACACGCACGCACGCACGCACCCACTTATACACATACACATACACATACACAACATACACATACACATACACATACACATACACATACACATACACATACACATACACATACACATACACATACACATACACATACACATACACATACACATACACATACACATACAGCGCTGTTTTTACAGCCCTAATTCCCTTGGTGTTCAAAGCTCAAAGCAAAGGGAAAAATCTAAACTTAAAGTGATACCTTCTCAGATTCAGAACCTTATTAATAAAAACAAATGTGTTTTGCGACAATTTGTATTATACCTCATGTTTTTATTTCTGGCAAAGCCGTATCCTCTTCCTGGCGGTTTAACGTAATACAAACGTTCAGAAAGTTCCAAATGTTTACCAAAGTTCCCATGAACTTCTGCATTAATTCTCACAACGGAATGATGGTGTGTTCATTGTAGTCATTTTAGGCCTGAAGATTTGGACCTGTTCAACCTGTTCATAGTTGGTAAAACAACATTTGACAACAAGAGGAGACTGCATTCCCATATACAGTACTGTACATCAGGGGTGCCCAAAAAGTAGATTGTGATCTCTACCTAGATCACAAAGGCTGTGCACTGCAGGTAGACCACATGACATGCCCCTAAAACTATATCCATCAACATAGTAGTTGTGCCAATAAAAGTTTCACTATAATAGCCGCTATTCAGGTGTCATGGAGAATTCCCTGCTCTACTCTTGATTGACTTTGATTGACAGCCAAATAAAAAGGAACAATTCATAATATGAATAACCTTTCATAAAGCTTTCTTCTGCTCTGGCCAAGTTACATCATTCTAATGCCGATTTCAAAACACTTCTGCGTGATTATAATTTGGTTGGGTCAGCAGAGGTGATCTCTATAACAGTGGTTCGTGCTGTCACCCAAGGCTACTACTGTATGTATTGTAAAATCATATCAAAGCGCAAAAAACAACAACATTTGAACACCAGACATATAAAGTCTCTCTGTACTTTGAAATGAATGCACACATAGTACCAATATAGTAAATTCAACGTTTTGTATAGTTGCATGTTATTGCATTGATAATGTGTGGTTTCTTGTCAGAGAATCCCAAGCCACACGTGGACACACAGTGTGCCTCAGGACAGCGTCTGGGAACTGAATTTTCGACAGTTTCGACATTTCAAGCACAACTCAATACAATACAGTACTTTTCAAGCACACCTCAATACAGTACTGTTAACTGTGAGTGGACGACACCACGGCGGTGGCTCAGGGGTATAGTGGCTGGATGGTAACCGGAAGGTTGCCACTTCGAACCCGGGCTCCCCCAGAGTTAGTGTCCTTGAGCAAGACACTGAACCCCTAATTGCTCCTGATGTGCTGGCTGGTGCCTTGCATGGTGCCCTTTGAGAGTGGTTTTGAAGGAGTCAAGGGAATCGCATGTCTTAATGACTGTTGGTAGGGCATTCCACATTTTGGTGACATAGGAGCGAAATTAATTTAGTCCTTTGTTAGTGCCGAATCTGGGTTGTACATGGTTAGTTGTACTCCCTCTGGTGTTGTGGTTCTCAGTATTACTCTTACTGTGACAGTGACGGTGGCGCAGGCAC
>OOFJ01007985.1:1789-14458 GCA_900323375.1 Benthosema glaciale | reverse complement strand
TGTACTTTGTAGAGCATTTATTTTCTTTTAGCTGCAATGTTAGCTGTGTTGCTAATTTGTTTCTTTCCTCCTCCAGACGTGGCAAAGTGTAGTGCCACCCCTTGCCTGTCCGTCACTCCTTTGTTCTGGACTGTTTGTTTGGCTACCGATCTACAAGCTCATCTTCGACTACTCTCTTGGACATTCCCCTAAGTATAGTTTTATATTATCCTCATAGATACATACCTAATTAAGCTACAGTATTTACGTATTTACATGGATTTGTATATATCTATACATTGCCATATTCCTGCTTTATTTGGACATTAAAGTGCCTAGCAAGACAGTAACCTCTCCTGAGAGGTTGCATTCTAGTTCAGAACACAACTCAGTCTTTACAAGAGCAGAGGAGAGAAGTCAGGAAGAGAAGAGAATAATGATTGGTGATTGGTGAGCGAAACAAGCAAGGAAAGAGAGGGGAGAAAGAAAAGGTCAGGGGAGATGAGTGCAAAGTAGATCCAATGTAGAGGTTTCGATGTGTCCTCAATGTTACATGGTGTAATAATATAATTACATCAGATTGTGTGGTGTGTGTGTGTGCGTGCGTGCCTGCGTGCGTGTGTGTGTTTGCACCTGTGGCCTCCAGGCATTGGTGCTGCCATCCTTGTGGAGGCGAGCCAGAGCAGGGCTCCAGGTCTGCAACCATTTGGAGCGGAATGAGGATGCACTGAAGCTGCTGTCAGGTAAACCCCTCTGAAGGCCCAGAGGCAGAGAGCAACCTGGTGACATATAAGTACAGGGCAGAATAGAGTCATTTTTGAGTGGTGCAACAACTCCAAGTCACTATGTCTGTCCATGTTGAGAGTACCAACTATGTCCGTCCCTACTATGTTTAATGTATCAACAGGGGGGCGCTGTTGCACCAATACAGAGACACAGCACCACTCAGTTCAGTTTTTTTATACAAACGCCTTCTAAATCAGTAGTTCTCACACTTTTTTTTTAAATGTTCAAAAATGGCAGATGTACAAATATCTACTATTTTTGAATAACAAATGAAAAAAATCACACCTGTGTGAAGTGAGGGGCGCTCTTATTATCACACATCATCATACATCATCTGATCCAGCCAATCACAATTTCCGTGCTCACTTTTGTCTTCAATGTTTGTGTTAACACATTTTGTCAAGACAAATTATTTTCCGGTTTTAACGGGTTAAACTTGAGAGAAATTCCTGCCAGAGCCTGACAGAGAAGTATTAGCTCCCAAAGTGCATTTAATTGGTTACCAGCAGGTTACATTTTTCCGCAGACTTCTTTGTCCAAGGAAGCATGTGATATGCTTGAAACATCACATAGTAACCAATTAAAAACACATTGGGGGACATCAGTGTGTGGTCTATATTTTTGTTTTGTTTTAAACCTTTTCTTCAGTCCAGAACCTGGGATTTTATAGTTTTGATGCTGTGCTTTGTGAGCCTTTTACCACAGTCTTACAGAGCAACTTCAAACGTAATAAAAATCACACCTGTGTGAAGTGAGGGGCGCTCTTATCATTTTACAACATTGATTACAACATATTGTTTGTTTAAGCCAGGGCTTTTCAACAGGTGGTCCGTGGACCACTGGTGGTCCGTGGAAGTATTGCCTGATCATTAATTCAGTAACGTGGGATTTGTTGATTTTTTAAAATGTACTTTCCACTAGTTGAGAAACGCTGAACTGAATGACCTGGTGAGCTATGATGACCGTCCATGTATTTACGGACAAGTTGGAGGTCAAGAAATTCAACAGATGCATGAGGCCAGTCAGCTGTTCCACCAGGTTGGCGGAGGGTGTGTAGAGCCCAGGATCACTTTAGATAATTGACACAGTGGTAAAAAATTGGTTAAAAAAAATTAAGAGAAAAAAGAAATTCAACAAAAGAAAGGGAGTTAGAATCTCAAGAAGGGGAAGTGCACCGGGTTGCCTGTTTGAGTAATTATTATTAGGAAATATTATTAGTCAATGAACCATTGGTTGAGAAACAGTGGGATGTACTATGCACATTGGATACATACCAAGTGTTACAAAAGCACTAACCCCACCCAACACAACAGTGTGGTGGTCCCTCGTTCACAATCAGTTGAAACCCCCTGGTTTAAGCGACGGGTGATAATGTTTGTGTTACCCCTGGTTTAAGCGACGGGTGATAATGTTTGTGTTAGTGACAAAACAAACATTAATTTATCTTCATTGTCAATGGCGTTTTTAAAACAAACATCATTGAAAAACAAACATTAGACCTGTATATAGGAGCGGCTAGCGCACCTGAAAACATAAACGTGCTGTGGTCTGCAAAGGAATGTTCAAGTTCTCCAAAGATTGATATTAACATTATAACATTATCATGGTTTCAACTCACTGTTGAGATCGCAGCCTAGCAGCTCCAGCCGGAGGGCAGGGTGTCTCACAAAGTTTAGCGGTACAATCCTGACGTAGCGAGCCACGATTGGGGGTGAAAGACGGTTGTCTTTCACCTTGGAGCCATCCATGCTGCTTTTAAAGGGCTGAAACCAAATGAACAGTCAGAAACACATACGACAATCTGTCATGTGTGTGCCAAATATATGAGTGTCAAATAACAAATGATTGTAACAGGCCCGGCCAGATAGACACACAAATAGACGCACATAGTTTGGCCTGGAGTGGTTTCCCCGGTAGGTTCTCCAGCTCTCCATGTCCAAGCTGTAGGAAATGGAGAAGTGGGTGATGAAGTAATCTCTCAGGGAAGCCCGGGCTCCTTGGGTCTGGAGACCATGGACCAGAGTGGGCTTCTGGAGATCCACCTAGCATAGGTAGAGACACAGCCACAGATGCACAGACACAAGTAGATCAGAACATTTTCTCACGCAGATATGTATGTGAGTATTATATGTGATTGTAGGTCAAATGAATGCTGGACAACATAGGACAAACCACATGCAAGAGAAGATATGTCGAACCTGTATCCAGGACCCCTTATTTTTACCCATCCAGGCATTGATGCTTCCAGATAGGTCAAGCCTAGCAAGTCTGGGCTCCCAATTACCTGAACGCACGCACGCACGCACGCACACACACACACACAAACACAATCCATATTATATTTTCAGACTTTAGTGAGTTAGCAGGTGTTTGCGTGTTTGTATGGACTCAGATGTCTGACCTATGTAATTCGATGCAGTGATCTGAGAATCTTCAATCCGTCCCGACTTCATTCCAAGAGGCAGGACACATCCTGAAAGTCAAAGCATGGGATTTCCTTTCAATGTTACGCATCACACTTCTTAACGTGCACAAATAGTCACTTGGAAACATTCCGAGATGTGTGTATGCTGCGCACAACAAGAATCTTGAATCAGATGTACTGATTCAGGGATATGATTCATCACAAGACTAATGGGGAAACTCTCTTAGAGGTGACTTTAAAGGGAGTAATTCACCCAAAGAATTACGCACAGCAAGCAGCCTTGATTAAATGGAGATGTCTTTGGTTTTGTCACATTCCAAAACTTCAAAGATTTATAGTCAAATAATTTGCCAACTTGGGGAAAGACCAAAAACATAATGAGTGTGGTTAGCTGGTGAAAGGGCACACCGGTCACATTTATCGTCGATTCCAGGATATAACGTGGCAAGTTTAGATGAGAAGGCAATCATTTGATCTGGTCATTGGTCATCAGTCAGTAAGAGATTCCTCTGGTCATCAAAGTATTGGCTTAGGGTGTGTAATTGATCCAAAAATAAGTACTTATTTGGGCAAAACTACTCCATTAAGGTATTTAGGATGTGTCAGTATCAGGTAGAAAGGCCTCTGACACAGCATGCAGTCAATGGGACACTGATACTCTCCATAAAAATGAACACATGGAATTATTTCAGGAGCTGCAGCAGTTTGTGGGCAGAGAGTGTCATGCGGAGACTATGTAACGTAATGGGAAACACACAATGCAGCACCGTAGTAGAGTGTTGTTACGTCAGATTAGTACAGTATTGCCGAGCCTGGTTTCCAGTCTGATTCGCTGAGTTCCGTGAATTTGTCTGTCACTTCTCTAGTCAGTAGTGACAACACAAATTCACGGAATTCACAGAAACATTCCCGTGAATTTGTTTGTCACAAGTGGCAAACAATTTAAAATTCACAGAACGCAGCGAATCAGACCGGAAACCAGTCTAACAATTACCCGTGACTCTCTTTTATTCATAGTTTCCAACGATAACAAATCCTGTTGCCACTAATAAACCTTCATAATGGCCAATGGTAGCCAATGACTCAAAGTGTACCTACGTGGATTGTAGACCAGTAATTTTGCCCTCATGCCAGCCAGCTGGTATTCCCCTACGGTACACTCCACCAACCAGGTACCCACCGTGGGGGGTCTCATCTCCACTGTGCCGAACACACCTGGAGAGGGAGACATATACAGTAACACTGATGTGTATACAATTTAATATTCATAATTTCATATGCATGTATGTGTAGCCTATGTACGTGTGTATGTATAGTTGGCTACATGCTATACTTTATGCGTGCATTAATGCATGCTTATTTTAAGTGTCTATGTAATTATGTGCGTGAGGGTGTGCTTCACATGATTTCACATAATTTTTGTATGTACATACAAATACAATTTAGGCATTTAGCAGACGCTTAATCCAGAGCGACATACATTAAGCATGAACAAAAAGAAAGACATGGCAATAAATCATATACATACAAAGTAAGTAGTAAATGTGAATCGCACATAAGCTTGTTGTTTACCAGGGTAGAGGTTGTAGACCCCCATGCGGTGTTCCTGTTCAGTGTGAACACTGAAAGGCAGACCATGGAAGAGTACAGCGTGGTACTCTCCATCACTGCCCACGTTCAGAAGGTGCCACCTGACCGGCTGATGCTGGGCAACCATCAGACCAGGGAGTGTCTCCGCCACATAGCCATTTATCGCTAGGGAAACAAATAGTCGGTATTGGTGTGAGAAAAACTCCACGTTTGATAAAGTAATGAACACACAAACTTAGAAAATGCAAACTTAGCAAATGCAGTTATTTTCAGACTATAGTAATTGCAGTATAATGTATTGTACAGTAACAACATTAGATGGTATGTGCGTGCATAAAGTGATTGGCAAATCGAGTGGCAAAGTGTTTTGTCATTTAACATTGTGTAATGGAATCAGATAGGACTTTTGTGTTTGGATGTATGGGCTGTCAGAGCCAGAAAGTAGTTTTTTGCCACTCAGAACTAGTATGATGATGTCACGCACACTATATACGGTCATTTTGATACCTTACTTATTAATATTAACCGGTGTGAACACACATGGTGTGAAAACATTTTTAGTTTAAAATATCAAATAACCTTTTAAATATAATTTAAACCTCTATCTACTTCAATGTTTATGTTTACGCAGACCCTCTGTACATAGGAGGGGCTAGTGCCCCTCAAAAATTAGACAAATTATTTTCCGGTTTTAAGTTATTAGCTCCCAGAGAGTTATTAGCTCCCAAGGTGCATTTAATTGGTTACCACCAGGTCCACCAGGCCCCTTCCGCAGACTTCTTTGTCCAAGGAAGCGTGTGATACGCTTGAAATATCACATAGTAAGTAACCAATTAAAAACACATTGGGGGCTTGCTCCAGTGTGTGGTCTATATTTTTGTTCTTCTTCTGGCCAGAACCTGGGATTTTATAGTTTTGATGTGTGTGCTTTGTGAACCTTTTACCACAGTCTTACAGAGCAACTTCAAATGTAATAAAAATCACATCCGTGTGAAGTGAGGGGCGCTCTTATCATCTTACAACATCGATTACAACATAATGTTTGTGTTAGGGACGGGTGATAATGTTTGTGTTAGCGACAAAACAAACATTAATTTCTCTTCATTGTCAAAGGCGTTTTTAAAACAAACATCGTTGAAAAACAAACATTAAACCTGTATATCGTTAAATGTTTGGTTCCTAGAAAACATGACTCAACCATCCACCTGCAAACTTGTTGCTGATCTGGAACCAGGGGTCATCGGGGTTGGCCTGGCAGGGCGGGGTGCAGTACTTTTGCAGGTTCTCTTCGAGGTACCAGCTCTTGGTTTCGTCAAACCTGTGGAAAAGCAGGGCGTACTCCTGGATGCCGGGCTGCAGCTTCAGATGAGGATGTAGGGTACCAGGCTTACAGATCACCAGAGGACCAATCAAACCCGAGTGAAGGTCCCTCTCCTGAAATGTAACAGTAGCAGCAGAATGATTACTGATAAACAACACAGCTCTCAACAAATGCAACAATGCACAAAGATCAAAACGAAGGCATACAGGTGGCGTGTTTGCCTGTGCATGCAGATGAAACAGGCTACACAAAATGCAGGCACACAGACACACACCTTGTCCACAGTGGAGTAGTAGGCCCCCGCCTTGCAGTCAAACTCTGCGCTGGTGGGTCCTTGTTTACGGGTTATTCTCCAGTTGTAGACACGTGCTTGCCCGGGGGGCACAGCCTCCCCTGGGAGACCTGCTGGGATAGAGGAGGACTGGGTTTGGGCAAAGCCAGCCCCCTGGCTGCGGTCATACACGCCTTGGAGATGAAAGGAGTAAGGCCTGGATGCCTTATTCTTAAAGGTCACCTTAAAATGAGACAAAGGGGTAAACTGCTTTTATATCTTTTAAAAAGTAACTCTGCAACTGTGAACTAATGAAACCAAAGCATTCCTGTACAACTTTAAAATAGACTTAAATGAGACTTTAAAAGAGCTTTCCTAAGAAACAAGAAAATAATATTGTCTATTGCGCACACACACACACACACACACACACACACACACACACACACACACACACACACACACACACACACACACACACACACACACACACACACGCACACACACACACGCACACACACACATGCTCTGAGTCTGAACTATATTAAGAACAAGAATGCCCATCATGCAGCGAGTTTAAGATCGCTCGACCGTCCGACGTGCGACGCCACCGGCGAATGGCTCGGTGCTCGATATATAAGCCTTGCGGCCTTCTTAACTATTTGGGCTTCTGTGGCGACGGCGTCGGAGCACTTCCTACTTCCTCGTCGTGTCGAAGTCGCAGGGAGGGCGATCTTAAACTCCCTAATGACAGCGTGCAGAGAGCACAGCTATCACCACACACAGCTATCACCAACTGACCATTGCCTAGTATGTTGTCATGATGATTAAACAAATTTGTGATTAAGTGTATTAATCAATCAAGCTTAAAGGCCAAAGGGATAGAGAGAAGTACATGAGGTATTAGTAAGGACATATTTATGTATATACATAAAACACCTGACAACTGTATAAAGACTTTAGCTCGGATGATGAGAAGAAGGACTGGCAGGAGAGTCATAGAGAGATAATAATGAATTGCATTTTTATAGCGCTTTTCTATGCACAACGTGCTTACTCAAAGCGCTTACAATGGTTCATTCATTCATACATTGGGAGGTGAAGCGGCGAACAGTTGACGCCAGCGTCCTCACTTCCCACATTCACACACCAGTGGTGGCAACCACTGGAGGCAATGTAGGGTTCAGTGTCTAGCCCAAGGACACTTCGACATGTAGACAGGAGGAGCCGGGATTCGAACCGCCGACCCAAGGATCATTGGATGACCTGGTCTACCTCCTGAGCCACAGCCGCCCAAAGATAGACAGTATGCTATGGCTGTCACTAAATAAACACGAGATGACCAACAACTCTTGTTTTCTTCATTTCCCCCAAAATCCTCCTCATAATGGTGTCACGACCAGGCAAAAACGACATCATATCATATACACAGACAGTACAGAGTATATAATTGACTGTAAACCCTACACAGCCTGGTTGCTTGCTACTCACAGTAAGAAGCCCATTGACCTCGGCTCTGATGATGGGTCCCATGATTCCCTGATGTTCCTGAAGCTCTCCTGGATCAACAGGAACCATAAAGTCTTTATCCCAGTAAGCTCTGAACACCACCTTCTTATATTCCGGTAGGAATTTTCTCATTCCACGCCGCATCTGTCTGAGGAGGTGAGATGATGGTGAGTTATATTGCATTCATCCATTTCTTGATGATATGTTGAAAATCACTTTTCTGCCATGGCTGTGAGGGATTTTGTTGCTCCCCATCACACTGAATTCACATGTTGTAGCTACCTTTGCTAACCAAATTCCATTGCTAGTACCAGAGAAACAAATCATCTCGTACACACAGTAGGACCCACAGAGCTGTATCGTAGAAATGCTATGGTCTCTACAGGGCATTGGTTCTCAAAGTGGGGTCGGGGACACCCAGGGGGGTTCCAGTGATTCTCAGCTAAAATGTGGCTATTCAAAAATAACAGATATTCAAGCTTGTACATCTGCTGCTTATGAATATTTTTAGAAAGAATCTTGAAAGTATTGGATGATTTTGCCACGAATGTTTTAACACAAATCTTCTCTTCTGGGGGTCCCTGGCACAAACCCTTTTCAGATGGCGGTCCACAGCCAAATATATCAATTTGGGCGGCCTTAGCACAAACAGTTTGAGAACCACTACTTCAGGGAACCATGTCTATCAGACCTGGCTTTGATGAGTTGGTGTGGGAGTCGGATGCCATAGTCCCACGTGACCTCCTCAGCAGCAATGTAGTAGTTGTAGTATTTGCTCTCTCCAGAGCGGAGGTCCAGGAACTCTGTACCAAACACATAGGATGTTCTGTTCTCCTGTAACACAGGTTATTATATACGCATAGGTGAGAGAAACATCTTTAGATTGTTGAGACTGTAGTCAAGACCTAGCATATGGCTATGGACTATGACATGATGATGCATGAAAATATAATGATCATTGTACACATACTGTACATTCACTCCCACACACGTGACACACCTCTTGTTCGAAGTCATCATAATCCAGAGACAGTGATATCCTCTGTTCCGTCTTATTACCATCTGTAACGTTATAAGGGTCCAGAGGATCTAGAGGATCCATTAGCAGTGGTTCACGTACAGGCTGAATGTGATTGTGTAGATCCATATTCTGATCTTCCAGAGTCAGCTCCCCCTCGTTCAGCCGGGGAGCCGAGGGTATTACGATCTCATTGCTCTCATCAAGTTCTCTCTTTGTCCAGTTCTTTCCGTTCGACCATTCACCACTCAGTTCATCCTGGTCCTTGGCTCTCGTGCCACTCCCATTTCTCTCAGCCTCTCGTTGGTTCTCTGTCTCAGCTCCCCCATCCAGGTCCCCTGCTCCGGACATTACGCTTCCATCGTCCCCGTCCTCGTCGTGTCTTCTTTGTCTCCCACCACCTCGTCCCTGATGGCCATTCTCATCCTGGGGAATCCACTCTCCATCTCTTTCCAGGTCCTCCAGGATGTCCATCGGGATTCCTTCGTCGGCCAGCAACTCAGTATTGTCCTCTTCTGACGATGTAACGTTCCTCACCATCCCTGCTCCATCTGTGCCATTGGTGCTATTCGTTGTTTGAGTTATGTTATGGTTGGCCAGCGGTTTATTGCACATCTGAACCTCCACAGAGTGGTTTTGTGATCTTCTGCTCCTCGGCACAAGATCGGGTATATTATCAATATAGTCGGAGAGTATATGCTCATCATATTCGTTATCAGTCAGAGGGAGGTCTTCGTCTCTGCAATGTCGCACTGTGTAGCGAATGCTCATCCCCCGGCTTTTAAGGCTGCCATCAAAGGCACTTATCTCCCACTCGCCTGAGAGAAGAAAAAAGACAAGAGTATCAACAAACCTACAAACACAACATGTTCTGCACATGACACTCTTCATGAAGGCAAGCAGACTATTTCACAGATTGTCAAAGTGGGGGCTGTGGCCTGCAAGGGGCTGCCATGGTGGCTAAATGGAAAGGAGAGAGGGAATCATTAAGGAAATGTATGTATGGTACGGTATACAAAAAATAACCCTTGTGGAATCTCACCTGTTAGCTCAGTCTCCATTGGAACTTGCTCAGCAGTCATGGGAAATAGGGTGAGGACAGACTCGTAGACGTTATGGTACTCAAAGGGGTTTCCGGTGAAGTATATGGAGAGGAAGTCGCTCTGGGTCCCCACATTGGCCACATGCCAGAACATGACATCACTCTTACACATTGTGAACTGGCGCCCGCTGAACATGATGCCATTGACACCTTGAAATGGATGCACAAAATGGATGAGAACACAAATGAGGAATACAAGAGAACAGACTCACTAGTACTGTCTGAGACCTTTTAGATTATTTGTTGGCCCTAGACTGTAAGGTCCTGTATAACAACCTGGTGAAATTCATGGTCAGCCATGCGTGATATGCACTAGTATATTTTAGTTCTAATCTTTTGTCGATTATTGCATAATCAAAATGTAAAATTAAATATCTCCAGCTTATACTTTGTCTGTTACCATATTGATGATATAAATCTTTAAGATCTTTAAACAAAGAGGGATTATATTAAAACCACAGAAAAGATATTCCTTGGTGATGAGCTTTGATTCTTACTGTAAATAACATTGGAGTTGTAGAAGGCTGGATCAGTGGGATTTATTTTGGAGGAATCCTGGCTGTACTTCTGAATGTTTTCATTGATGTACCAACTTCTGTTTTCATCAAACGCTGCAAACATCAGACTCCGTTCTTTATCGGAGCCCAACTGTGACAGAAAATTCAGTTATTTAGAATCAATATCAAGTAGTACTAGTGTAGACAAGATTACTGCACTATAGTAGTAGTATTTCACCGCTGTTTGTTAAAGAGTTCATTGGTTGAACTCTTTAATTTGTTAACAAATGTAAAACTAGCGCCTGTGATTTATTAGAAGCAATCAAAACAAGATATCAACATAGTAATGTAGATACAGTTACTACAATAAAGGCAACATCAATTACAGTATATATATCAACACACAAAAGTAAAACTCCTCACCAGGCGTCCCAAAGTGTCAATGGCGTCATTCCTACAGATAAGTAGGGTGCCCACCAGGCCTGAGGCCAGGTCTCTCTCTGGGTTGACGGTACTCTGGTACAGGTGAGTCAAACACTGGGGGTCCCTTGCCAGGGGCCCGTCATCAGGGGTCAACCTCCAAACATAGTCAAATGTCCCATTGGGGGGGACCCCCATGGAGCGAAGGGCCTTTTCTGCTGCTGCTTGATTACAAAGACAAATGGTCAACTATCTAACATCCTCTGTTTATCTGTACATTTTATAGCAATTGGATTTTGGAAAACAAAATAGTAGAATATCACCCTTTTCCCTCCCTTTGTTTACGGAATATTGCTGCAAGTTTTAAATATAAGTGAGTGCAGTACCCCCATAGCACTCATGAGAATGTTTGTTTAAAACTATAGATATATATATAGATACTATAGATCCATATTTTACTTTACCATTTGAAGATGTCTGGAGTGGATGGATCCGGGTTATGCCGTTGGGATAGATATTAAAAGGCCGACTGGCAAGGTTCTTGAAAAAGATCTGGAAACACAATCCAAATCCCATTTCAAGGACAGTACTCTTTGACATACATGATTAATTAATTTTTATACCGTAATAAATATCTAAATATGTCAAGCACCGCACTCCCTCGAGTTGCGTGCGCCATTCGGATTGGAGTTTGAAGTCGGACGGTTCTCCAGATACGTAAACTTTGAACTACATACAGCTGTACGTACGTACAGCGATTTTGTGCATTTATTGCAAGATTATTATCTTGTTAGTTGTTATATGATATAGTATTGTTTTTGTAAACGCAGCCTCAATGGTAACAGGATCGAGTTTGGCTTACTCACGTGGAACTGATCGTTGACCTCTCCTTTCAGCATTGGGCCAAACAGTGTCGGGCCAGGGGTAGTCCGTTGGGTGAAAGACGCGTCTGTGTATTCGACATACACCACCTTCTTATACTGGAAGCCCAGGTGGTGGGGAGACGTAGGGAGGTATTCTGACACCAGCTCACTGAAACAACACGAGGGAAAGCCACAGCAAATTCACAACCATGAAGCTATCATAACTCTTTCTTGACCCACATATTGAGACACACTTCTGCTGCATAAGAAAGGTTGTGTATTGCTAAACCTGGGCTCATTTAGAAAAAAATTGCATTGATTACAAAATGTTTTCATTTACAGAAACATTGAAAATAGTTGGGATATATACATGATGGAAGTCCATGGCCAGATACATCATCATTGTTAATTATGTTACTGTACCTAGGATCGATGTGAGGAGCGTAGTCCCAGGTGATCTCTTCAGCAGCAATATAGTGCTCCCAGGTTTTAGACTTGCGTCTGGATCTGACGTTCGGCCGCGGCTTCTTGGGCTTAGGAAACTCGACGGTTTCGAACATGTCGCCTCCGTTGCCGTACTCGTAGTACTCACCATAGTCCTCGCCATCGTGTTTGACGTTGCGCAGGTCGGGGCCAGACGGGAGGACGGGCTGAGGGCAGCCCTCTACCACAAAGAAAGCACTCATACCAGCTGGAAAGCGAAAGCAACCAATATTTATAATGAATCATGAATGCTAATAGTAATAGATTTAAAAAAAATTAATTACTTTTGGAATTCATCGAAACATTTAAAGACAAACAATGACATGCAAAAACACAATATAAAATCATATATATGTAATATGTAATCAAAAAGAAAAAAAATATGTACAGTAAACAGTTGGGGGT
>OOFJ01007967.1:1655-12340 GCA_900323375.1 Benthosema glaciale | reverse complement strand
CGCCGCTGCCCTTCCACAGCCTGCCCCGCCAGCAGTCATCCTATAGAGTGGACCAGGTTGGTGTGCATACAGAAAAGACGTGGCAGTCTGGCGTGGATTGCATGCTCGTGCACGGGTGTGTGTGAGTGTGAGTGTGCGTGCGTGCCCGTGGGTGGTTGTGTGTCTATGATATCATAATTTCGTACCATGCTATAGAAAAATTCAATTATTGCATGGTAACATGAGCTGCTTTTATCATTAGCCTACTAGAGCAGTGGTTCCCAAACTTTTAAGCTCGATACCCAAGAAAGAAATTAGTCTTTTCCCGGGACTCAAACTAGTGAAAATGGTCGAAATCAAATTTCGACTATTTTCACTACTTCTTAAACATTTGTTTTGTATGTTATGGAATTTCTTAGATTTTTCTTTGCTTTCTTCATGAAATTACTGAAAAGATATGAGAGCCTTTTTCACCTACCTTTGAAAACATCGCTCCATTCCGCGCAAGCATGGATGTGCTAGAATCGGTAAATCATGATCCATACGCGACAATCGGTTTGAAAGTTACAGGCTCTGGTGTAGAGCGTGCACGCAGTTGTCCATAGGAATGCATTGTATGTTTTTTCCACCGGCTCCTACAAGCTTGGGAAAGCATTGATTGACATGTCCAGAGGGCTCCCGAGAGTCCCGAGACCCCCGAAACCAACAGCACCCTCCAGGGGCTTTGGGAAGGAGGTCAAAGACGTCAACGGCAGGGAATGAGTTAAAAGAATTCTAACTTTTTTCTGGGAATGTTTAAAGAAATAATACTAAATACAGGAAACAAAAAGGGACCCATAAAATGTGTCCACGACCCACAAATGGGTCCTGATCCAGTGTTTGGGAACCGGTGTGAGTAGAAGAGTTGTTGTGCTACTACTGTAGAGGTAGTAGTAGAAGTTGTAGTAAACAGCGAGGGTTGATGCGTAGCATTCACTCGAGAGTCGAGACTGACTCTGCCACACTGGTCAAAACAGGAAAAAACTACATTAAGTGCTGCCATTTGGGACCATGACATGTCTAGTTGAAACGGAGCAGATAACAAAACAGAACGGAACACATCGTTCCCCACTGCAGTCTGCTCGTTTCTTTTTTTTTTGCCCACAATTTGGACAGCAGAACTGGATCTTGCCTAGCTCTCTGTGTCCCATTTACTGAGCGGGGGCCGGTTTCTGCTGAGCCGACGGTATTGGCTGCCGTGGAGATAGTAAATCCATCTGTCTGCATGTGTTGTTGTTCCATAGCGAAGCATGCCCCCCGTAGAATTGCAGTATTGTATCGTATCGTGCCTAACCAGTAACCACACTGCAGAGTGCATGGGTAAGCCCTATGTACTTTGTCATACGACAAGGAGTGAAAAGCAGATCTATACAAGGTCACAATGTGTCATATTGCCGCATGTTGTGAGCCTGTAGATCTGCAGTTTATGCAATTTGTTTTGACAACATGCCCAAAATTGGATGCCAGGTTGAAAGCGGTTAACAGATGGGTGGCTTCATACCAGATGTTGGGCCATAGCATAAAGAGATGCAGGGAGGTATACACTTCCAATGTGCCCTACCCACCAGATAATAACTAACCATGGTGTACAGGCAACAGATGGCTCCCATATCCCATGATGGATGTTTTGTTGGTGTCCATATAAGTCATGACAGTGCATTGGCCTTGGTAGCAGTGGCCGTGCACCAAACACAAACATGCACTTTTAGTGGGAGCGTAGTGTTTACATTAAAAACAGACTGCTATGTTGCTTGCCAAGACAATGAAACGCACCTGTGCCTAAAGAAAGACTGATCGCTTGTTTGTCTTCAATCAAACAGAAGGTGCCATATAATAGGCAGGGGGCTAATGAAGCGTTCCACCCAACACTCGATAGGAGATTCTGTTTTGATTCTTAGCCAGCAAAAACAAATGGGGTAGATTTTCAAAGGATCACATCTTCACCACCTGACACAACCTGCTTGCTGCCATTCTGTTGTGGAGTTCAGTCTCTTCCATCAAGAAGGTTTTATTTTCACTAACTACGGTACAGTACACGACATACAGGCCATAGCTCTTCCTTGCACCGATTAGAATAAGACAAGTTTGAATTAAATTGACTTAGGCCTAATAGGTTTACTGTAACTTCATGCGTTGTGAATTGTTTTGAGTGGGTTGTTGCACTGCACGGTGAGTACCACTTGTAGTTCACTCACTGAAAGACTGTAGGAGTTGATGATGCAGGACTGTACAGTACATGCTTCAGTTCCCAACTCTTTAGAGGTCACTGTTGAAAAGAGAACTAGAACTAAGCTGCAGACTGCTCTACATTGTGAATTGCCATCTTTTATTTAGTATTTTAATGGTCTTACTTTTAGAAGTACATTCAGTGCACATTCTGCCTAAATGCTGCCTTGTTGCTCTTGAGAGGCCGCGGAGGTTCTTTATTCCAGCGGCTGTCAAGGTTTTTAATGAACATTTGTAGCTTTTTTCTTTCTTTTTCTTATTAGCTTTGCCTCTATAGACCTTGGAATTACGTTGCTAGGGAACAGCTTGGGTTCAACTTTATTTCTTGTTAACTACTGATTTAATGCACAGGAAATACATTTGGAACTATTTAGAATGTTCAGTGTGAAAGTGAAAGTTTGAAATTGTCTTTCTATTGTGTTTTTACTGTAGCTAGGTTTGAAAGCTTTCTGTGATTGTTGTAGATTGTTTGACAAAGAGATCGAGGGAAAATTAAATAGGAGACGACCAAGTACAGATCCCTGGAAGACACCAGATAATGAAGTATAGGATTTGAGTCGGTTCTTTCTAGAATCATAAAAAATAGTTCTTCACCTGTGTTCGGTTTCGTTTCCAGTTGGCACCTTTATGTTTGTGTCTGTTGCTTAGGCTGACCATACGTCCTCTTTTCCCCGGACATGTCCTCTTTTTGGGGTCTGTCCGGGGGGGTGGGGTTCTGCGCTTATCTGTATGGGGAGCACGGCGAACGTTCATGTATTTACTATCCACGTTCATGAACAACACTCTGAGAGGCGGACTTCCAGCCCTAACCCCGGAATGTGTATTAAGTCAAATCTCCCCTGCTCCTCGCGACCTGACATCAAAGCATTGAAAGCAAACACTCGCTGCTCCGCAACTGCACTGAAATGAGCTCTCCTCTCGAATGGGAGAATGAGCCAAACTCTATGCCATTTCACAACTGAAATGCTGAAAACTTAGTAGGCTACTGTTTTCTTAGCCGTGACTCGTGTCTAATGATTGTATCTCGTTGTCTCAGAGTACAGCAGGCTTGCTGTAAGCTACATCTCGTTCTGTGTGATTAAATCTTGACTGGGATCTCTATCTCTATTGGTGGGTGTGGGTGTGGGACACCACTAGAAACCTTTGGGCAGAGGGCAAGGCTTTTTGATTAGTTGTAGTCTCAGACGCTACTGCGATGCACCTTATATTGTGTAGCTAAAACATCTCTGTTGAGAATTGTTCATTTTCAGCTGGGTCTTTTTTTTTACGTTTTATGTAGTCCCTTGTCATTGGAATCTTTGACTTCATTGAAATGGCCCCTGGATGACATTATGCCATTCCAACTGCTCACAGCTTTCCAATCTATGTCACATTTTGCAACCCTATACGCAACTACCAGTATTTACAAGCAACTTTACAGAAAAAACAAGCCACCAAAAGTTGCTTATAATAAATGGACATGGCAACAGTTGTGCGTGCGACGTGCGTGCGTGCGCGCGCATGTGTGTGCGACTGTGCGTGGATCATGTGAGTGAAGTTATTTGGTTACTCAAGTGGAAACCACCGTCACACGACTGCTGTGCACACATCGAGATGTGCTGCCATGGAGATCCGTACGACACAGTTGGATACGTCTGTGACAGCGCGTGGTTGTATTGATGTACCTCAGTCAGTCACTTCTCTCAGCTGTGGTCACAGATAATTGTCTCTGGGTCCAACGTAGTACGATATCTTACTGTTATGCATGTGTGATGTGTGGAACTTTTCTCTGTCAACATCATTTGCTCGAGGTTTATCCCATTTCTCTCTCTCTCTCTCTTGCGCGCGCGTGCATGCATGTGTGCGCACATGTGTGTGTGAGCAGCTGTGCTGCTGGTAACAGATGTTTGTCATTCCCTCCCCCTCCTCACTGTAGATTAGTAACACATGATGGCACCTCACTCAGACTCTCCTCATCGCTGGCACACAGGTGGTGAAGACGAACAGTGTGGGAATCATACTTATAACACACTGCCCTCTAGCGAGAGACGTGTGACTGCCTTTTCATTTCGGGAGGATGGCTCATTTGCATTTATTTTGTTTGTTGAAAAGTCCCTAATCGTTCATTATTTTCAAGTACAGGATGGTAGCGCAACGTGCTTAATGATGTTCTTCTGAGGAAATGCTTTGGATGCAGATTAGTTCTCGCATGCGGAATAATACGAGGCCCTGATTGGTGGAAAGTTCCAGTTTCTTCGACTCTTAATGATGCAAACTTGTTGAGCTGAGACATTCCAGAGGGTGTGTGAATTGTAATGTTAAGCTGTCTGATTAGAGTGGTCGAGAGAGCAGTGACAATCAGACCAAGTCCAGTTGTGCAAGTAAAGGATCATCAACTGCCAATCGTGTGGTTATTGCATTCTGTGTGGAGGCGGATTTTCCTCTGCAGAGTGCATCATCTTTTGACTGTGATTATCCTACTTATACCATGGCTACTTACTTACCAGTGACTATAATAATACCACGATATCATTAAAATATTCTGTATCATGTTCATTTATATTTTGTCCAACTTTGCGTTGACACCGTCTTTGGCAATATTTGACAGGTGAAACAAGCGCTGTCTCCGTTGTGCATCTGTCCCCCTTTTATCTTTTTCCTCCTCTCCAGTTAGCTCATAACATTAGCCAGTGTTATCAGGCACGTCGCTCCGCGCTGCAGTGTTTATATTTATACATGTCTGTGGTTGCAGAGTGTGGTCTGGGTGCAGACTTCCGCGGTGCGCATGTGAATCATAGGCAGCCAATCATGACTAGGTCACTCCTATGCAATTGGCAAATGTTTTCAGAGTATGGGGTCAGACTTCCATTGGCTTAGGCGCCATGGGGTCAGACTCGAGTCAACCAATCATGACTAGGTAGCGCAAAGGTCCCCATAGATAACCGAGAGGATATAGGTCAGGTTTCACCTGACAAAAACAACCATTTCTCATACAATACCCATGTATAAATACAGCAAAGTTAGGATGTCTGTATTAGAAATGTACACTGTATTTATTCAGTATAATAATATATATGAAATATAGAACATTATGTTTAACTGAACATTATGATGGCTCTAGTCCGTTTCCAAGACTGCAGACTGTACGTTGACACAGAACTTGTCCTGTGTTTCTCAGGACTTTGAGAAGCCCAGGCCGCCCCAGAAGCCTCTGCCTGCCGACCCGCTGGGAAGGAGCACTCGGCTGGGTAACAGTCCCGTTAAAGTTGGCGTCCACCTTCCTGGCTTGGGGCCTCGCCCTATCCCCATCCCGTCAGTGCCCAGGCCACCCCCAACCGTCCCTCTACCAAGCAGGTCAGCCTTTAAGTACATTTACTTGAGTGCTGTACTTCAGTACATTTTGCTTTTACAATGTTGTATGAAAAAAAACTGAGGATTCGGGCACTCTGTGTAAAAATAAAGACCTACGTAATTAAAATTGTGGAAATGGAAGATCTACAAGCTCACAACGCGTGAGCTAGTAGATCAGCTATATAAAAGAAATACAGCAATGCATTGATAATAAAAAAGAAAATGTATTGTGATAATTTCTACTTTTGAATACTTTAGTCTTTACTTGACTATACATACCACTGAGCCTTTGACATCATGGTGGATGAATGTGGAGCGAATCACACCTCTTTGATGTGTTATTACATCAGTGGGTTTTATTTGTTCGGTTTAGTGCTTTTAGGGTAAAAAAGGGGCATTTCAGGCTGAGTCACACTCACACTAGAATGCAATTACCACAGGCGTAAAACATCAGGCTGTAACTTTTTAATGGTTGTAAGTTGATGTGCAGTTGTGCACTGTTTATGGAGCTTGTAATGTGAACCTGCCATACTCTGTGGCTGGTAAAGAAGACGCACAGCTGTTGTTGACTATGTATCGCTTCCAGGTCTTTGAGCCCATAATGATGCGTAGCGGTATTTTGGGCAGATTACTGTATAAATACCAAACCACCTTCTCCCTTGTGTTTATGTTTCAGGCCTGCACCCAAGTTACCCTTTAGACCGCCAAAGACTCAATAGGACTGCTGATCTTGCAGCGTTTAGTGGAAAGAGCACGCCTAAAGATGGACGGAGAGTCAGAACCTCCTTTATTTGCACTACAAGACTCTTTAAGACCTTTCACGGAGCCGGAAGCGTCTCTGGAGTTCGAGGGAAAGGCTTAACATCACACCTCGGTGCCATGCCTCCGTTAAGGTGCTATGTTATCCTCGCTCAGGTACCAACAAACTATTTAACTTTGATATTTATTATTTCTTTGTGCACAGGGCACTCTCGTCTCGGACTGACCCTTTGAACAACATCAACTTTCCCCAACTTAAAGAGTAAGAGAAAACTGAAGAGTAAATTATGATGTTGTCTAGGGAATTATTTTTGTTTTCTTGTCTTTAATGTTTTTTTTTTTGTTTTTTTTTATCTACAGTAGGGAAGAAATACTGAAATGTGTGATTTTATAATGCGTGAAGTTGCTTTAATAATTGAAAGACAGCAAAAGTTAGTTTTTTGAACCAGTTGATGAGAAAGGGAAATGGAGCACAATTCAGCAAGTCGTCAGTGTAATGTGCAGTCCTTTAAGCAGAATTAAGGGACTGAAAATTGTCATTACAGCTTTCATTATTATAAGTTTCATGGGATTACCATGAATTACACTCCAAAGCATCTGGTTCATTTGGATGCATAATCAAACTATTACATTCATCTAAATGTATTTTCGCCATGAAATTGGGTTGATGGACACACAGCTGTCCTTCTTTCTAACATTCGTAGTTTGTAGCCATGCTGTTCATATCTAAAATGGAATCAAATTCATGTTTTGTTTTGGCCTGGCATAAAAGCCTCTCTGACTAACCTTGAAGGCTTTGTCATGTCATAAATCTGAGCTCATTTAACAGTTTGACAACTAGTCAAGGTTCTTGCGTTTCCCTTATAAGTGCATGTTGGAGGAAGTGTGCAAACTTGAAAGATGGAGACTTCACCCGTTTTAGACAGCCGGTGACATGCAGCTCTGGGTATTTGCTGGCATCTCTCTGTAACATGTAGCCCAGCTCCCAGCAGAGGCTGCACACTGGAACCGACCTGACAGACGGATCATGTTCCAGAGAATTACACCAAACAATGCAATGTTAACCCCATGATGTCTGCACATTGATACTTGAGTTTCGTGGAGCTGATGACTTCATTGCTGTAAGCATTCCCATCAACACCTAGACCATGTTGGTGAGATATTTATTTGTTTCTGTTGTTTGTTTGTAATATTCCATGTGGACTTGGCGACTATTCATCCATTCCATCTTAACATCGTTCGGTTGAAACTGGAATTTGGCTTTGCACATTGATTTTGGCACTTTTCCTTGATGCATTTCTGTAACGAGAGATGTATTTTTTTTTCATGGTGAGAACAAGGTTGTTTCGTCTTTTGAGAAACTCTGTAGAGTATGTGTACATCTTTTTTTCTGTATTTGTTTCAATACATTTTGCTGTCAGCATCGAACTTTGGATAATATTTGTGCAGCAAATCCAAATGCAGCGGATATCTTCTCACCACTGTGGAATGACTAGGTCACACTACAAACGTGCATCAGTGATTTGTTGAATAATGACATTACATTATATATGTAGTCAACAAGTATTTACTTTCTCTGAGGTATTTGTATGTGATCGCAACACTTGCAGATAGCTTACAGGTAGACCTATTGCTCTTCAATGGAAAGTATTTGTTAGTACTGTCTATGTTCATTGTAAATGTTAAGGCCATGTGTAGAACCTACAAATACTGTATGTTGACTTGCATAAATGAAATGTGTTCAAAGGTCATTGTACAGTGTAAATATTGTATGTCAGTAATCATGTTTTTTGTTTTGTTTGACTTTTACAGTTGCAATGATAGAATTGCAATGAGCAGATGCCATTATGTACAATGGACAATGAATAACTGCATTTTATTTTATTTTATAAATCACATTTAAGCCGGAGATAATGGTTCAGGCTAAACTTCATGGGGTAGTAGAGTAACTGTGAGACTTGAATGGTGAAATCTCAGAGCCAAATAAAAGTTCTTTTCAGATTTCTTAGTGTTTGCATTCATAAACAAAGAAATCCACAACATATGCTGTGACACTGCTCATAATTTACTGTAGCTAGATCAGATCTTGCCACTGCACTGACTATAATGAATTGCATTTGATAATAATGAATTGCATTTGATAATAATGAATTGCATTTTTATAGCGCTTTTCTATGCACAACGTGCTTACTCAAAGCGCTTACAATGGTTCATTCACTCATACATTGGGAGGTGAAGCGGCGAACAGTTGACGCCAGCGTCCTCACTTCCCACATTCACACACCAGTGGTGGCAACCACTGGAGGCAATGTAGGGTTCAGTGTCTTGTCCAAGGACACTTCGACATGTAGACAGGAGGAGCCGGGATTCGAACCGCCGACCCATGGATCATTGGACGACCTGCTCTACCTCCTGAGCCACAGCCGCCCTACTATATGTATGTGACTGTACTTTCTGTACCATTCTTTCTGGTATTCCACCTAATAATTATAATAGCAGATCCACAAGCTCACAATGTGTTAAACGCGGTGTGAGCTTCTATTTTTGCCTGCAAGACAATGTTGTATGATGTATACGTATAAAATAGGGCTACAGTGTAACACTCAGGATTTTGCTGTGTGGAATCAGTTATTTGTTCCATTGGTCTAGACATTATGGCGTACAGGCCACGGCTCACAACATATTCATGCTCATTAATCTTCCTAATGAGCATACGTGCCCTATGGACTGGCCTCAGGATGGGCCACACTGTCATGCAATCGGAACACAAATTACCCGGTCAGTCATGTCATCATAAGGATTCATATTCCGAAACCAACAGAAAAACATTTAAAAGGAAAGAAAAAAATATTACTATGGTATCTGATTCTGAATATAGAGCTTTTTAACACAATCAGGATGAACAATGTGAGGACAGAAAGAAATGAGTAGGCAAAATTGGAACTGGAAAACTATCAAATCGTTATTTTCCCTACTGATTGGATCAAATTCCGACCATTCCCGTATCCCGACCATTGAACGTTTATTGTCTTTTACTAATGCTGGAGAGATGCAGAGACTCCTGTTACTAAACATACAAAGTATATCAATGATTGCTATCGGAATATAGAGTTATCACAAAAAGATATATATAAAAAAACATCACATACACCACTTTTAACAGTGGACAGCATTCTCATGTGTCTAGCATGAGACTTGTTATTGTCATTGTTATGATATGTTATCCAAGTACACAGGCTTACTATGGTGCACATGGATAACATATCATAACAGTCATTATGACATATAAACTAGATTTAACAGCGTGTCCTATTACTGAACCACAGTCAAATGCACTGTGTGCTTTGTCCATTATGCAACTACACTCATTGTAGTTGTTTAACACTGCCACCTGGCGGCCTGCACTGGCTACTGCAGATGCCCCTGAAAACATGCCTCTGCTGTGGTCCTTTCTTTCTTTCTCACCATATTACTCAGGGTGAAGTTGCCCTTGCCTTGAGTGATTCGCTGGAGGCCAGTCTCTATCACCTATCTAAACCATTAGTGTGAAAACCACAATCTTGGATCAGAGTCTCTAAAGGACATCTTAAACCCACACTTTGAGGTCAAAGAGAGTGGAAAGGTTATTTGTCACTCATGTGACAAAAAAAAAAAAAAGATCAATCATTCAGCATTGTCAAACGATCAAACAATTTCATGATTTTTCAAGCTTGGTGGCTTGTGAAAACAATTTAGATTTGTCTGTGTTCATGTCCAACAATCACAAATGTGCATTTGTGATAATAGACGCACATTACGCAAAAATACGAGGACATTTGGTAAACAATAACATAGACATAATAACAAGGAAGGGTACATTATATAGTATAGAATTTAAGTTTTAAAATATTTTTGATGTATTTATTAATATGTTAGAGCATGGGCAGAAATGTGTCATTGCATCTTCATAAACACCTAGTGTCAGTGTTGGCTAATCTCACCTCACACAGCCATGCCAGGTCATGCATGTAAGCCTATAGTTGGCCTCATTCAGCAGCTAAGGGGGAGAGCCAGTCATCCATGCCCTAGCCAGGTATTTGAGTGGAGCCCCAACCCTATGTATGTGTTATAACGTCACTATTATGTCTAGTTCACCCACAAAACATCAGATTGAGAAACAGCCTTAACTACTAAAAGCCTCAATGATTTGCTGCAAAATCTCCATTCTTAACCACTTTAACCCTTGTCTTTTTTAATTTTCATTTATTTCATTTTTTAAGTGAAAATGTACAGAATACATTATATAGGTGAAATAACACTGCCATCGAGTGTCTAGTCAGGGAATTGCATGTGGGAGCATACATCTCTGTCGC
>OOFJ01007875.1:7216-17592 GCA_900323375.1 Benthosema glaciale | reverse complement strand
TTAACGTGTGATCAGTCAGATCATTCATGCTATAACGGAGATTCACGCCGTTTTCTTGGAGTATACGTAGCTGTCGAGGTTATTCTGGATGTCGCTTACAGAGGAACGTACACAACAACCACATTTTGGCACTTAACAACATTACCTGGCAGATGAGGACAATGGACTGAAAAATAATCTCCTCCTCGTCGACCTATTATTGCACAAAAATACATATATAAAGTTACATCGATTACACTAACACTTCTACACGAGGAAAGGCAGACAGACGAAGCACTTTCACAGAGCTTCGCGGACCCAAGACGTTGATCCGCCCCACAGCAAAAAGCTAACAATACGTAATATATGCTCTACTTATAGATATTTTTCTCCTCAAATATACTGTTCAGTTAAGGGACTTTGGAGGAAAAGTAAAAGTAAAAAAAAAAGAGAGAAAATAAAAATATATTACCGGTACATTCACGACAAACATTTCATCCGTCTAGGGGTGGAAAAAACAAGGACGGGATGTCTTTTGGTGAGATGACGATGAGGAGTGTTTTTTATAGATCCTGGCTGAGCCGTTCGATCTCCTCGATGAGGAAGTCGATGTCCTCGAAGGTGGCGGCAGGGTTGGAGATGACCATGCGGAAGAAGTTGACCTTATCCCCTTGGGGCTGGTAGCTCACCATGGTGGTGCCGTATTCCATCATCCTGGCCTTGATGACCGGAGCCACCTGGCCGACGGTGACACAAACATTGACGCGTTAACATTATTTTACTCCATGATGACCATTGGCAATTCATTGTTTCATCACTGCTGACAACGGTAACTGGAACGCTCGTCTCAAAACACACTCGCCCACCATTTTTTATTCTGTGGTCCACTTGATCGCCCCCCAGCGGTTCTTGTATTTGTTTTACTGAGGTTAATGTTAGGAATAAGGTTATGTTTAGGTATAGTTTTACTGAGGTTACCGTAAGTTTAGGAATAAGGTTACGTTTAGGTATAGTTTTACTGAGGTTACCGTAAGTTTAGGAATAAGGTTACGTTTAGACATAGTTTTACTGAGGTTACCGTAAGTGTAGGAATAAGGTTCGTTTTAGACATAGTTTTACTGAGGTTACGTCGTGTTTCGGGGCGAGCGTTCCTGTATTCTGGACAACAGCAGTTTGTTCGGTTTTCAATAACTGAAAGAATGCGAATGCATCTGTGCACACACAAACCTCAGTCAGTCAGTCAGTCAGTCAGTCAGTCAGTCAGTCAGTCAGTCAGTCAGTCAGTCAGTCAGTCAGTCAGTCAGTCAGTCTGTCTGTCTGTCTGTCTGTCTGTCTGTCTGTCTTCCTGCAAAGAGATTGGTTGGGCAGACGCCAGGGCAGCCTTTTATGTTGACGCATATTGATGCTGGAGGAATGCGGAGCCGCAGACCATTTGGACTCAATCATAAAAGTGTTGGGGTTGAAAACAAGGCAGGGCAGGCGCCTCAACAGAAGTGGCCTTGAGGCCTGTGAGGTGCGCTTGAGCGAGGTGCTGCCTGCATGGGCCAGAGTATACTATACGTTTTAGCTGGAGGACTTTCTATTTTAAATGAATGACAGATGATGAGGGATGTTGCACTGGCTAGTGAAGTGTGTGTGGCCTTTATGGGCCTGGGCCGTGGCTCAGCGGTCCAGGCACCTTGGCTGGTATAATCCGGTCTGGTCTGGCAGTGTGCCGTGGGTTTGAGTCCCGATCCCGACAGCCTTCACTGCATCTCTCTCCCCACTTTGTATCTATCCCTCTATAAAAATAATAAAATAAAGGCAAAAGCCACAGAACAACATTTAATAATGGTACTTTATGGATGTGCGCATGTATTGTGCGGGGGTGAGCAAGGTATTGTCTAACAACCAGCTCAGGGCTAAACGTTGATTTTTAGCAAAATGGTTTCATATCCATATGAAGCGATATAAAACATAATATATATGTCAGCAACAGACATTAAATGGGATACATATTACACCACTGTGTGACTGTCAATGTCACAGTGTGTGTGCACACATGTGCCTGTGCACCTGCGTGCCTACCTGGTAAAAATACATTTGAAGAGAAACAAAATCCCACAAAAAGTACAGTACTTGACTAAATGTACTTAGTTACTTTACCCCACTGTAAGCTGGTTGTACATAGTTCTCATCACATCATAATTACACCCATTCCTCGGAAATCGGTTACAGGTGTCCACGTTGCAGTTGGCAAGGATACAATTTGAGTTAAAATAACAATAAATCAGCAGCAGCATCCACTGTCAATGTTCTATTTCCCCCCTCCTCCCTCCAATTAGCTTTTAAAAGCAGACACCAACTAGAAAAAGTGCCCTTCTGAGCACAGGTCTCCACCAGGAGGATAGGCGTGCGTGCGTGCGTGCGTGTGTGCACAACAAAATGTTTAGGAGTAATATAATGTTTAGGAGTAATATAAACAGAGTAATGTACAGAAATCTTTAACAAAATCGACCTCATGGTGGCGCTATAAAAGGCAGATGTGACATTTCTTAATTTCTCTGCCTAATGGGAATGTGTGTGCATGTGTGTGTCACGGAAGTCGCACAATGTGTTAATGATATGAGGCATTTTGTTGGAAATGGACAAATCCTGAAAACTTTGGTAAGCGATATAGCAATTGGGGATGGAATATGGGGAAGTGGACATGTCCGCATTGATCACAGGACTGTAGAGATAGTGTATAGAGATTTGCGTGATGTATGGATAAAATCTGTACAAATAATATAAAGAAATGTTTTTTGCTAAAAATCAGCCACATGGTGGCGCTATAACAGGTCATTGTGGAAATGTTGGGGCAGAGAGAGGGAGAGAGAGAGAGGGAGAGAAAGCGACATGGATCTGGCTCGCAGGCAGCACCATCTGTTTGTATTAATTGTCGATTAGTAGCCTCCCACTGCTGTGTGCCGCCGGCACCTCTGAATGACTGCCCCAATGACAACCTTCTTGGGGTCGTTTACAGTGTTGATTTTCACAGCATTTAGTTGTAGTCATAGTGTTTTGAATAAAAGAGATTTTTTTGTCATAGTAACCTGCAATGCTTTAGTTTTATAAAAGTCGTTTTAGTCTCATTTGAGTTAATCTATGAAAAGTGAGATATACTAAGTAGGCCTACAGTATATGAGATTATATATGAGGCTTCCACCCAGCAGAGATGGTGTGTGTGCGCGTGCATGCGTGCGTGCGTGCTTCTTCTTCTTTGTGGGGTTTTATGCCGGTTGGCATCAAAATAGTTGCATTGCCGCCCCATTATGTTAGTCTCAGTTTCTACCTTACAGTCTATCCCATAAACCAGTTTCTTTAATAAATCTAACCACCGTGCCTCTCCCCGTATCATCCTCTGCTGCACTAATTAACTTTTAAAAGTGATCTCTTCAACTCCCATCTCCCTCAGCTCTCCCACCATAATACTCTCTCGTTCTCTTTGATATTTGATATACTCCATAATGGCATGCTTCACCGACTCCTGGCAGTGTTCACATAGACCTGTAGGGTGTTTGCCCATCAACTTCAAAGTTTAGTTTAATGCACTGTGTCCCAATTTTAATATTATTATTATTTCCTCTCTCCTACTGCCATTACTGCACTTTCCACTTCCAGTCTTCCACCCACTTTATTTTGAATAGCCTACTTATGATAATGCCTTCCTTTTCCTTCTCCATTCCATTCTTCCATCACCTTCTTCCATATCACTGCTTGTGCGTGCGTGTGAGCGTGCGTGTGTATCACCATTGATATTAAAAATATAGACGCCTCATTGGTTGGTCGCAGCAGTTCATTGAAGCGACCTGTCTGCAACGGGAGGAGGAAGTAAAGCTGCGCCGCTGCCGGTCGCTGTCACTCAAGTGACTAGTGGCTAATCAAATCACGTCTTTTCCGGGATCTTCCGTTTACATTGACAAAGCAAGTGCCGCTGATTAGCCTACCGAATGTCCCTTTCGTTCTTCCGCTATGATTCGCAAGGAATCTCGGGAAAGATTATCCATGTTCCTTCCGATGAGGCCCCAGAGCCGGAAGAGGCTCTGGGGCATATGTCTATATGTCTGTGTATATGTGTGTGTATATGTACACCAGAGGTGTATATGAATTTGTCTCACCTTATGCAAACGCTCCCTCTTCTCCTCTTTGTCCTCCAGATAGCGCACCCCCGGTGGCAGGTACCAGAAGCACACGTTGGTGTGTTGGGGCTGTGAGAGGACACATAATAAATTATTCATTACAAGACCTTACCCGTTGGGAATATATGAACACCAAATAATTTACAGTGTGGGTAATGCCATGCAAGATCACAGTACTGATTGGGAGGGAATTGTCCTGTGTCGCTATAGCTTACTGTACGTAGGCTACGCTCTGGCAAACATGCAGATTAATGGGCCAAAAAGCATGTTTTTGGGTGGGGTGGATTGGACATTCAGTTTGTGATTTGTGGCATTTTTTGTTAAAACAGGCCCCTCCCACTAACGTTGGAAGTGGATTACAGCTGAACGATACGGACTATGAAAAATCTGCCCGTGGTGTTTTAATCGGATAGGTCCAGAGATCAGGTGTGCCGTTTTTTGTGAGCTTTGCACAAAATCTGTCCGTAGAAGAGTCAAAAGTGTGAGAAGTTAGAAGAAAAGTGAAAATGGCGGGAAATCTATCCTGACGCAAATGGGTGAGATGCGTTATTTTGATTGTACGACCTACGGTTCAAGAGTTATAAGGCTGTTGCTATAACAGCCAAATTTACATTTCGCCTTATAATGAAGGCACTTCATGGAACTTTTCAGGAAAAGAAAGCCTGCAATTTCTATTAGCATTGGATTCCCCATCGATGATGCGCATGGAGGACAGTTTCTGAACCGCCCACAGCCCTCCTATGAGACACAGCCTGAGTAAAAAAGAAATTGTGCTGTTTTATCATGAACATTTGAGGACCAATTATATGAAGATAAGATTTATTGATAAGATTTATTTCCACCACTGGCTTCCATTATAGGCACTGGTCGGAAAACCAGTATTCATTACCAACGGATGACTGGCCATGCACGACATTCATACAGCTGGGCTGCTTCAGGTCTGCTGTAGGCCTACTCTACTACATTACATTGATGTAATGATTCTCTGGGCCAACCTGAACACCTGCGTGAGGAGTATAGGCCTCACTCGAGGACTCTGATGTTTTTTTTACCCCCTTCTTGTTTCTATCTTCTTTTCAGTGGGAAGATAATGAGCCTTAAAACATTATCGAGAACCTTTTATTTCAAATTACTGTGGCTATCCAAGCAGCTCTTGGTTTTTTAAGCGTTCCTGTCTTTTTGGCGGGGGGATGGGTAGAGGAGGGGGGTTGCTTTTTTTCTTCTTGGTGGTGGTGGTGGTGGTGGTGGTGGGTATTTCCAAAGACAGGCTATTCATATGGATATGAGTAATTAGGGGGCTATTATGCTATTCATTGAACATAATAGCAACATATTATCCAGACAGCCAGCGGGGAGAAAAAAAAGGCCATTCATCCAACACAAAGCAATAGCACACTGCTTGTCGGTCAAGTCAACCATTAAGTGGCACTGAATAAACAGGCAAAATGATGAATTGAAGTAACACAGACTTGCACTTTGACTGTGCATGGCTAGTCAGTCAGGTTCAGACTGTGTTTAGAATAGCCTTCCCGAGTTGACTTTGATTTCAATGCGTTTTATTGCTTTATTGCTTTTAGTTCTTATATTGTATACTTCTTTGTCTGTTTTCCTAAAAACTTTATTTTCTTTTGTCCTCTCCCCTGGCCCCCACACATGTAAAGTAGTTAGAAAAGCGCTATATAAATCCCAGATATTATTTTTACACCCCCCCCACCCCCACCCCAAATGTGTTTGCATAGACGCCTGACAAAGCCGGATGCACCACAGTGGATTGGAACCCAGTCAGGTTAGTGTACTGTTTTTTGGTTGTTTTTCACAGAAGTAGAATGGAAAAAATAATGTGAACATACCTTCCCATCAAATACCATCTCATATCCTTCTCTGTCCTTGATCTTGTTGTACAGGTACTCAGACAGCTCCAGACACTTGTCAATCTGGGCCTCGAATCCAATGGTACCCTGTCAATGGAAGGACAAAAAGGTAATAAAGTTTCATTAGTGCGTACTGAAAAAAACAATGACCAGGCAGAGTTCACAAATAGAACAAAGTATGCACCAGCACCCGTGTTGATTTCGTCGACTAAAACTATGGCAAAAAAACGTTGTTATAGTTTGTGAGTTGGGTTCTTTATAATAATAAATGGACAACACACCAGAGGATCACTTTACTGCAGCTTCACTTTACTGGGCAACATATGAATGAACACACAGGCATGAGCAATCGATCACACAACAGTGTCAGTGCAGTACTCCTAATAGAACACAGAGTACAATCTATCACATCCGTGGACTACCTTTTTTCACTGAGGAAAACAAAATAAAAACTATTAATAAAACTATGAATACATATACTGACAAATTTGTCAACAAATAAAAACTAGACTAAAATATTAGGGAGGGACTAAGAAGAGATCCAGTAGAACTAGAAGACAAGTCGTTTAATGTTTGGTTGTGGATCTACAAGCAGATCTACAAGCTCACAACACATTGTGTTGTGACCTGTTGTGAGCTTGTAGAACCGCTATTTTCAGCATTGCAACCAAGTGTAAAATGAAATCTGCCATTTCAACGTTATCGGCCCGCCAAAATACATTTTAGTTGACTAAATCAACTAAAGTATTTAGTCGACTAAAATATTAGGATAACAGGGCATCTTAAGGGCAACTTAAAAACTGTCTGCGGTGTTCACAAAAGCCTGACTAGACGTTAAAATGACCCCAAACATGTTTGAAAGTGAAATAATGCCTAAATTAAGAGATATTTTGTGACAGCGTAACTGTGAGTTGACATTTTGGACATAGAGTGGTGCTAAAGGAAAGATCAGTACTTTGTTTCATGGAAATCTGTTAGATTTTCATATTTAATGTGTGCAAGTGAACAATGTAACCTCATGGTGGTGCTAGAGGAAAGGCCATTGGGTCACCCAAATCAGTTGGTTTCCTTTCCTCTGGGAAGCATGAAGATAACTATAATATCCATGACAATCCAGCGAGTAGTTTTTGAGTTACCAGCAAAGCAAAAGCTGTGTTGACAAAGCCGCAAACAAAATCTCTATTGTCCTAACCCATTTCGACCCGAAGATGATTCTAAAACATGTCTTCGAAATCATAACAGTTTTCTGAAAAACCTTGTGTTTCTGTCAGTGGGTGGGTTTCAATTTTCAAATTATTTCATGTCAAGAACCCCAGAATTATATGTAATTGGCCGCGGACCTCCATTTCAAAATATGTAGTTCCATGGACCTCCCAGAACCAGAAGAGTTAAAACCGTTCACTGGGAAATAAATAATATATATTCAAAGATTTGTGCCAAATTTTCACGACTTCTCAAAAATAGAAGATATACAAGCTGCCGTCATGCCTACCTTGGCTCTCCACATGAGCCAGAGCTTGAAGATGTCCACATGGCGTCCACACTGCAGGGCCTTGTCTCCAGTGTCGTAGGACAGGTCGTAGTGCTTGTCCTGCTGGAACAGGTAGCAGGCATGCATCTGGTTGCAGCTCTGCATCAGACCCTGTTGAGAGACACAACATTAAAACCATGTGATGATGGAAGAGAGTTGATGGAACCAACAATCTAGAATATGGTTTGTACAATAATAACACACAATGTTCAATATTTGCTATGACGAACAGTGCTTCAATGTGAAATCAGGCCTAAAATCCCAACCATGTAATTGGTAAGACCTGAAGTGACGAAAGTAAGGAAGAGGCCCAATTCATTATCAATGAATGAATGAATGAATGAATTAATGAATGAATGAATGAATGAATGAATGAATGAATGAATGAATGAATCAATCAATCAATCAATCAATCAATCAATCAATCAATCAATCAATCAATCAATCAATCAATCAATCAATCAATCAATCAATCAATCAATCAATGCTATTATCATATTAAATCAATTAATAAATGACCACATAACATTAGACCAGTGCATGGTTCCAAAACTGATTAGCACTACATGACCCAAAAGAAAAGTTTGATGTCTCCCTGGGACCCAAACTAGTGAAAATAGACAATCCACAAGTTCACAACTTGCCTCTTCACGCCGCATTGTGAGCTTGTAGATAGGCTATTTTCACTATATTTCTTAAACAATGTATGGAATTTCGTTTTTAAATGAAAATGTTTGCTTTTTTGGGAATGTTTTTTGAAAATGTTTTTAGACTGTGTGTAAAATGAAGCATACCGTACCTCCTCTCTGACCAGCAGGGCAGAACACTGCAGAGGAACCGACATCATTTTGTGTGGGTTCCATGTTACTGAATTTGCCCTGGAATTGGAAGAATCAATTCTATTATGCAGTATTCCCATCATCATCATCATCACAATTCCGTAGTAGACATTTTGGATATATTAATCAGATTACGGTAAGAAAACGTCTACTCCAGAATTCTCCTTTAAACTTGAAATACAGGGGCAAGCATTCGTTTTTATAGTCAATATAGCCGCCGGGGTTACGATAGACGCAATCCAAATCCAAGGATTGCGTTCACAAGGATTTGAATCAGAGTTCAATTACAAAATAAAAGTAGAGGCTACTTAATAGTATCTAAAACAAGTCACTGAAACTAAATAACGTAATTAAAACAGGTGCAATGACATAAAAAAATGTGAAGGACCATTGCTATTATAACTGACCCTATGGCATGGATTTAGACTTTTGAAGCTCATTCCAGAATGTGGGCCTCTGACAGAAGAAAGCTGCCTTGCCAAACTCTGCCTGAACATGAGGAACCTTGAGCATTAAAAAAAATCACTGCAGTAGGTCTGATAAGTGCTATTGTACAGTTCCAGCATGGAACATGAGCACGGAGCATTCAAGCTTGGCTTTTCAATGAAAAACAGGTACCAGTGTTTATCCCACCGCCTCTCGGTTACAGAGTGACCTGAGTTCTCATAAAATGCACAAGACAGGCCCCTTTTCCACCGGGGTTGAACTGGTCCGGTTCTTTTTTTTTTTTCTGCATCTAATATTGAAGCAGCTCAGAGTGTTTCCACTGAAAATGAATTGGTTCAGAACCCTTAAAACAAGGGTTCTACTGGGACCCCTTTTCCACCAAAAGAACGTTGGTTCTTGAACCCTTTCCATTATTTATTTTTTTATGATGGTAATTATATCACATCTCCATCTTTCAGTCTGAACAGTGTCACTTTGGGTCCCACTTCAGGGCAGGAAGAAGTATGGATGGATCTTCCATCCATCCATCTTCAACCGCTTATCTGTAGTCGGTTCACAGGGACTTTTAGGGATCTTGGGCGGAGGGAAAATACCGGAAATGAGCGGTGCAGTTGCTCAGTGCAGTTGCTGCCGGCCCTTTAAGTGGGCCGCCTCGGCATCACATTCACATGATTCACTTCATCCAATCACACATAATCACACTCATTCCTCCTTCATACCGGCTATTTTAACTGGAGGTTTGCACTGCTCAATCTGCGTGCTTGCTGCTGCACACACTGAAACGACAGTGCACACACACATGGCGTCGTATTGATGACACTGACCTCTCGACGCCGTCCAGCTTCCACCTGTGCCTCCTGGACATGAGGAGACTTCCTCCCCATGCTCCCTGCATGAGAACAACAGGGACAACATGACCATCACACACTTATGGTACATAAACAGCACTTAGCTTCAACTTAGCATATTGATAACATTTATAACAGGCACAACATGCAGGGGTGGTAAGAGCTTACTGGCAGTGGTGTAACGTAACTAAGTATATTTACTTACTGGGTCATTCCAGAATTGGAGGACATTTGGGCTTCAGAATTTTGGAAAAAATAACTTTATATTTTACCATTTTCTGTTATCTACACATCAATACTAGGTAATAAACTATCAAAAGCTTGATTGGCTCAGCTCAATCATCAAAGACACAACCCTGTTACTTTGATCACATTGAATGTAATGTAATCACAGTAACAGGGCTGCTAAACAAAGTAACAGGGTTGCAAATCCATGCTAAAGTTAGCTTTTTCTCAGAACTAGAAGCTAGCTGTTTAGCTAACTTTTAGCATTTACCAAGAGGACAACCTTACATAAGTAAATAAGTAAAGTTTTTTTTTCATGTATTTATATTATTCTGGAAATATGGGTAACAGTGTTGCATGAGGTAGGTGGAGACATTCAAGTTAGGGTGACAATGTTATTAAAATATGAAAAATAGAAGAGATGACATATCTGTGCTCTAGCCATGCTGATAGCAAAGTGTTTGATGATGTCACAT
>OOFJ01007755.1:1706-18472 GCA_900323375.1 Benthosema glaciale | reverse complement strand
GGGTCCAAAGTTCACGTGTAGAAGTTCTCATGTATCTTCTCCTAGGATCTTTGATGAAAATGCATGAGAACTTCTACACGTGAACTTTGGACCCATACAGACAAACATTTAGTTTGCAAATTTGTTTTAAGTGAAAAATGAAGTTTTTATGAGCTAATGAATATTGCTGGTTTTGGTTGCTTATTGCTGTTTGGTGCCATGTTATAAGTGGTTTCATTGTTAACAATGAAAGAGCTGCTTGTGTCTGCCCAGATAGCTTACAGGTAGAACACTTGCCTTAGAAACCAGAGGTTGTGGGTTCAAACCCCACACCGCCAACTCAGAATATGAGTCTTCAAGAACCCTACCCACTCACAATTTAAACTGACTCTGTCGCAAATACAGTTTTCTTTTTTCATGTTCAGTCTAGATACAGTATGGTACAGTACAGTACATTGCAGTATAGTACAGTACACTACACTGCATTACAGTATGTTACAGTACAGTACAGTATGCTGCAGTACAGTACAGTACAGTATGTTACAGTACAGTACTGTACAGTACACACTGCACTGTACTGTACTGTACTGTAACATACTGTAACATACTGTACTGTACTGTACTGTACTGTACTGTACTGTACTGTACTGTACTGTACTGTACTGTACTGTACTGTACTGTACAGGTCCCGCCTTATCGCTGCTTGCAGCTATATTTTCTATTTTGTCGCTGTGTCGGGTGGAAAACTTGCATGTACAAAACCGTTACTTTACTGGGAATGAAAATCACACTTGTGTGAAGTGAGGGCCGCAGCGAGGGCAGTGTTTATATCAGCCTGATGACATCTTATATGTTGCCATTCAAAGCCCTAAACAAACATTAAAGTCCTGCAGAGCCTATAGGCTGGTGACTGGTTGTTTTGTTTTTGAGGGGCGGGCAGCCCCTCCTATGTCCAGCTTTGAGGGTTTGTGTAAAGCACAAACATTGAGGACAACACATTGAGATTGGCCAGAATTAGATGTGTGTATGACGTCTGATGATAAGAGCGCCCCTCGCTTCACATGGGTGTGATTTTTAATTAGGCTCTAAACAAACTTGACCGCCGACATGATGCAATTTCGGAAAGCCGTGCATTCTGAGAGGCTATAGCGCCCCTCAAAAGCCATGTAGTGGGCCTCGGAAAATTACAAATTAATGCGTGCGTGCGTGCGTGTGTGGCTGTGTGCGTGCGTGCGTGCGTGCGTGCGTGCGTGCGACTGTGCGTGCAAATGTAGCTTGCTCATTGTGATTTATAATCACAGCTCAGAAAGGCCCAATTACTGTAAGTAGAATATGATTTCTTACCCTGATGTGAGGTATGTGGTACTCTACAGAGTCTGAATGCCAGAGTGGGACAGTATCCCAACAGGTGTAATATTTTGGAAAGGACTCAGAAGTAGAATCAGTAGCAGCAGTTCGCTGTGGCATTGACAAATCTGGCATTTGGCATGCATCTTGATGGCAATCCGGATCCCACCCGGATAGAGCTTATCCGCCTTAAAATGGTCATGTAAATGCCCCCCAGAGAGATTGAAGACAGCATGTGCAATCCAATCACTTAAACACTTATGGTGTACTGGAAATGCAAGAATGCATTCTTGTCATGAAAGAGCAATTACATGTGTTCACCTGTAACTAAGAAAGTTATGGCAAAATATAGAAATAAATGAATACAAAAAATAAATTTGACAATGCAATATACTACTGTGATGAGTTCTGAGTCACTCATCACAGAGTAATGTTTTGTATTGGGATTCCTATTGTCATGTAAGAACTGTGATCCAAAAATAAACAAACCACCCTAGCGATGTTTAGCCTGGAAACCAGACAAATGTGTCACAGGAAAGACAATCCCTAGAGAGCTTGGTCTGGCACTGCTCAGTTTGAATTACATTTCCCTCGCCCCAGAGTTGTGAGTGACCAATCAGAGCCCACTATTCAAAGCGAGACTTTTTTGCTGTGATTTTGGAGTCTGTTTGTATCGGCCCATTGGATATCTTCCACACCGAAGTATTTTTTTCCAGACTAATATCTACACAGTGATATGCCAGGCTAGGCAATTTTGTCAGCTACTGTATGTGACCCTGTGTTGTGTTATTGAGTTAATTTGATAACGTCTGTGTTTGGAGGAGGAAAAAAAGAAAGGATACATTTGTAGGCTACTTTGTCACCGTCAGTTGTTGATCCTTCATACGTGAGTAAAATCGCTGAGGTGGTTAGTTTAATTCTGGAGCACGGTTCTTATATGATGCGATATGAAAGATTTTGACGGAATTCAGAAATCGAAAATCCAATACAAAATATAACCCTGTGACCCGGTGGGGATAACACCCTCTAGTGGCAGTGATGTCAGACATTGGTGCTCTGCATTCCAGATGAAAACGTGGGGTCCAGGGACCCGCAGGGGTCCTTCATGTGATTCCAGGCAGCCCCCCAGCTAAATGATGGATACCGGTAGTTAGAATCCAAATGGACCGTTACATGTCTGTAACTCTGAGGGTTATGAGGCACTGTGGCCTAATACTGTATACCAATACCTCTGTGTCTTGAAACTAAACAGTTTGAGAACCACTGGCTTAGAGGAAAAATATATAGACATGATGAGGTTTACCATGACAAAAATCATGAAGACTCGCAACGGTGGGGGATTGCTGAGGTGAAGACAGAAATAGGCCTGCCCTGCATCTATGGCAGATCTGCATCTAATAGGATTAACTACCATGACACAATCACAGGCACCTCCTTCTTCCTATCTTGAAATCATGGCAGCGTGTCACTGTACTGTACATGCAAGAGACTGGTTGTGCATGGGGATCTCAGGGTGACACTATATTTAATGTGAAAGCACACATTTAATTTGTATTCTGCTAAAACATTTTATTTATGTTTTGAGTGACTTGTTGAGTGTGAGGGGATCTTTGCAAGCAAGGAAACAAACATAGACTTGGCTGCCATATGACGTAATTTGCTCTAAGCTAGCACCCATCTAAAGAAAAGTACAGAAAACTGATTTAGTCTCAAATAAAAACACACTTCTACATGCACGTGTATACACTGTGTACCTGACCTGGACAAAAGCATTTATTGCACATGATGATGTGCATACATTTATTATTTGAGAAACAAATTGACAAATGGGTCATGCTCTCTCTGTCTTGTGTCCTTCTATTTAGAAGCGGGTAATACAAACCATGTCAAGAAGTCACATAATATAAACCATATTAGATTCTTATACATGTAATGCAAAGTGTTGGAGATTTGATAAATTAGTTACAGTCTAGTGTTCCATTAACAATAGATTTTTATGGTGCTCTAAAATTCCAGGCAGAACATCACACCATAGTGTCACTGTAACCACCTGATGAATTCATTCAGTTGTCTTGATGTTCAGTATATTATTCAGATCTGAATTACACTGCTAAACATATAAAATATGGTGACAGTGGCACAGGAGGCAGAGTTCCAGCCTTGGAAGCAGACAGTCGCTGGTTCAAACCCAACTCCTCCTGATATTGTGTCATAAGTGTCCTTGAGCAAGATGCTGAACCCCTAATTTCTCCCAGCAAGCTGGTGCATTGCTCTGTTGCCTCTACCATTATTATGGAAATGGCTGAATTCAATGTTTGCTAAATAAATGCACCCAGTAAAGATAGAAAATGTTTTTTTATTTGACTGCTGTCCTATTAAATGTTTTTTTCATCCTTAATTTCCCTTGCTTACATTTCTGTGAATTTGTGATGGTGAGTACGGTAATTATAAAACATATTGCTCCCAACATCTCAGTGTCACTGGCGTATAGTGAATTAATACTGACATCTTACTATTAAAGCCACGTACAGTACACTTGCCTGTCTCTCTCAATCTCTGTTTATTTGTCATATTTTGTGCCCTGTACTTTCCATCTCCCAAAAGTCTCATCCATGGTCTGTTTCTGATTTTCTCAGCAAATTGACAGAAACCCAAAAAGAAAAAGGAGGAGGCCAATGGCACGGCAGAAGCCAAGACCAATGGAACTGAAGCCAAACCCAAGAAAACAAAGAGCAAGAAAAATGAAGACGGGTCAGGGGAGGAAACGTCTGCCATTCAAAGTAAGATAAAATCTCCGATAATGCTAAGGGTTTCTTATGAAGACCTTCTTTAAGACGTTTATGTCCACAACAATGCTGTTTATTCACATCACGTTACGGCCCCTCTCTCCAAAATGATTAAAGATGGGAAGAAGGTGAAGAAAAAGAAACCAGACAAGGACAAAGAAGATGCAGAGAAAGAGCCAAAGAAGAAAACCAAAAGTGCACCAAAGAAGAAGAAAGGTAAGCCATCATCAACACACTGGTAACTGGACTAGGAAATGACGAGCAGCTATCACTGGCATTAAAATTACAAGTACCCCCATAACTGTGAGAGTGTACAAATGGAACCAAGTGGACAATTTGTACTCTCTCTCAGAGTTACAGGCCTGTGAGAAACCCCTCAAGAATTCGGAGGTTCCCTGAACCCCCACTTTGAGAACTACTGGTGTAATATACTGACAAGGAACCAATGAAGGTTTTCCAGGGTATGATTTGTTTGCATTTCTGCAGATTCAGACACTGAAGATGACGATGACGAAGAGGACACGCTCAAGAAGAAAGCTAAGAAGAAGACTTCAAAGGACAGTTCTCTATCTGCCACTTCCACCAAGGAGAAGAAATCCAAGTCTAAAGGTAGGGCAGTTGCAAGTTGCAAGGCGGTGTGTGTGTGCGTGCGTGCGTGCGGTGTGTGTGTGCGTGTACAGCAACGTGCGCGACCAGACTTATGTTGGTAAGAGGATTAGATGGTTTCATTGTGTAATAGTTAGTGAGTGAATGGAAACATTAGCTCAGCTACAGTGATGGTACACAAGTTGTTTGCCCGCTGGGTAAACAATTAACAATTTGTTTTTATATCTCCCAAATGAGGAATAATCTAATCATGCATTGGTTAGGCTTATTTTTGTGGCATGTATTACCACCTTCTGTTCTGTGTAAATGTCCGCATATTTGTCAGTCAGTATGCCCTTGTTTGTTCACAGCAGATAATGACAATTGTCTGAAACTCAATGAAAAACAATGTTCATTACAACGCAACCTGACTATTACAAACCTAGTTCGGTTATAACCGGATACAATTGTTGCCTTTGACTTTCTACCACTGTGCGTTCAGATTCCTGGTCTCTCCTATCTTAATAAAAAATAACAGTAACAGTACGTTATAATAGCGGGTCTCCAACGGAGAATGTCGCTTGAATTTCATTGGCTATCGCCCAATCGCCCACTATCGCCGGACAATGTCGCCCAATTCGCCCGAAAAGATGAAAATAATTCATCTTTTCGGGCGAATTGGGTGACATCGTCCGGCCGATGTTCCTCCGCCCACTTTTCGACCATCGCCCGTTCGCCCATATCGCCAGCTATCACCAGTAATTGCCGGGTCCCATAGACAAATAATGACTTCCGGAAAATTCGCCCACTGATCGCCGTTGGTGTCCCGCTGTTAAAACGTACTGTAAGATGTTTGATGTATGTCATATCATCCTATACACACACTATGATCTGTACTTCAACAAATGATTATAGATCTTGTATTTTATTATTTTTTCATTTCACTTCTTTCAGAAGATAAAGATTTAGACGGAAAAGAAAAGAAATCCAAGTCCAAGGAGAAGGAAAAGGAGAAGAAGAAGGAACCAGCTTCTATGTTCCAGATAAATGGAGATAAAGACTCAAAAAGCAAGAAGAAAGGTGAATACATTTTAAAGTTAATATAAAAAAAATGATATAAGATTTTAAAAAAAGAAAAGAAAAAAAGCCTTTGGTCTGAAATGCATTTTTATCATCAGTGAAAGACGAGGCTTGAGCACATCAAAGCAAATAAGAAACAGATCTTTCAAAATTGTTACAAAATGTTTTAACATCCCCGTCCAGCTGCCAAGTCAGACAGCGAGGACAGCGGAGAGGAGACCAAGTCAAGCAAGTCGAAAAAGAAATCCACTTCAAGCCCGGTGTCCATGTTCCAAACGGCAGGAAACAAAGACAAAGAGAAGGACAAGGACAAGGACAAGGACAAGGACAAAGATAAAGACAAAGACAAGAAGTCTAAAAAGAAAGGTCGGTGAAGTCCACTTTCAACCTGTCATCCCTGTTTTGGGCACAACAATATAGGCACATTTTCATTTTAGTGGCTCTTCTCTTGCTCTTGAGAACCCCAGACAGTTTTTTAAGTTGCTTGATTCATTCAGTACCTGTTTGCAGAACCCGTAGTAAATTCAAACTCCATTTTAACCATGTTAGATTAATTTAAAACACACTTCCTTGGTTCTGATGTCAGGGGGACGGTGCTTTTGCAATTAGCCTACTTTATGTAGTTATTTATTTTTTTGTTTGTGCGTGCATTCGTGTGTGTGTTTGATATAAGTTTGATGCTTTTATTCATGATGAACCTCTTTCTGCATGCAAGAATTGCATGGTTTTATCACAGCGTAATATTCACATTCTGTGTGGATTCCTTCAGGTGAATTATTTGTACGAAAACAACACTTCCAGTGTATAAGTGCTAAATGCCATGAGTTTCTTTTTAGCCCCACTAGAAGTAGCTATAGGGCGTCTTGGGACCACCACATCTGATGTACATGTTATTGTCTGTCTCAGGAAAAGACAGTGATGACTCTGACTCAGAAAAAGATAGCAAATCCAAAAAGAAGAAGGGCAAAGGGAAAAAGAAAAAGGTATCTTTCCTTTTGATGTGATTTTAGCAGTAGTGGAAAAAGTGTTCTGATTTGTTACTTATTGTTACTAAAAAATAGCAATATTACAATGTAGATATAATCTGTTACAAGTAAAAGTGCATGCACAACTGCATTCTGAATTACAAAAGTACAAAAGTATTCAACATATTTACAGTACAAAAGTACAAATGTTTTTTAAAATGTGTATAATTTTTTTTTTAAATAGTAGATCTACAAGCTGTGAACTATTCTTGAATAATACAAACCTAAAATAAGTTACAACTTACAAAAAGTAAGTTAATAATCTAAATTCAACAATGCAACTTGTAACTAGTACTTTATTAGTAGTGGAGTAAAAAGTATAAAGTATTGAAAAATTGACATACTCAAGTAAAGTAAAGGTACCTCAAAATTGCACTTAAGTACAATAATTGAGTAAATGTACTTAGTTACTTTCCGCCAGTGGGTTTTAGCGTTATGTAAACACAGTGCCACCTTGAATCAAGGCGTCCACGTTGATGCCCATGTGTTTCTTGCGTCCAGGAAAGAGCTCCATCACCTGAGATTGAGATTGACAACCTGGAGGAGTTTGTCATGCGACCTGCGCCGCAGGGCGTTACAGTGAAATGCAGAGTGACTCGTGACCAAAGGGGCATGGACAAGGGCTGGTATCCTACATACTACCTGCATCTCGATAATGAGAAAAAGGTCAGTGTTCAACTTCTTTGTGGGCATTGAGAGCAACATCATTAATGATAGACTCTTTCTAATTTATATTGGATAAGAAGTACACACAGAAACTTTATTTATCCTATGTTACAATATGTATGCTTTTTTATAGACATTCGTGTTGGCTGGAAGAAAGCGAAAGAAAAGTGCCACTTCCAATTACCTCATCTCCATTGATGCCACAGATTTGTCAAGAGGTGGAGAGAATTTTGTCGGAAAGTTACGGTAGGCCTGTACACTGTACATTCATTCAGTCAATTTGATTGTTTACTTGTTGTTGTACACAGATGCTAAGTATGTTATTTAGATGGATGTTAGGCTTGTTGTCTACTTGCTATGCCTGTTCTTACTTTGTAGCACACACTTGTCTTCAAGCACTCCAATTACCTGAACTGTCCACTTCCCCTGTCGTTACTCCTCATGATCCGTTCACACTAACAGCAACACAAGCTGCAAAACGACCAAGAATGGCCAGCTACGTTTCTGCTGAATTGCTCAAGCCACACTGTGTAAATGAAAATGGTTGCACAGGGAACTGGTTAACGTCAATAATTTGTTATTCTTTCTTACCGAATGGAGAAGGGCAGTGTAAATGGTGAAACAAAAACATATGATTGCGTGATGCTTCGTTCATTGCGTCACTAGAGCACTGAAAAAAGTTGAAGCCAGCTCAACCTTTTTTGTAGCTCTCACGCCTGTCATGCTAGTGTGAATGCAGGAGTTATTCTACTTAACTGAAACTATAAGGGCCCAGGCTGGCCTAGCGGTCCGGGCACCTAGGTTATCCAGCCTGTCGCGGGTTCGAGTCCAAATCCCGCTGCCCTTTGCTGCGTGTCTTCCCCCCACCTCGCTCCCTGTTTCCTGTCAACCTACTGTATATCTATCAATAAAGGCAAAAAGGCCCAAAAATATATTTAAAAAAACTATAAGACTAAAAAGTATTTTGTTAGCTGAAAATACTAACACTATAAACTAAGGATTTTTTTCTCTCTCTCAAAATTTGCACTTTGGTCGCTATACCTGGTGGATGTTATCAAATCTGATATCATGCATTCTTTCATCCTATACCTTTTCAGCATAAATCAAAGCTTTACTAAACCAAGCACTAAATCAGCAATAAAACAAAGACTAAAACTAAATAGTAAACTGGGACTAGTCGGTTCCTGAAACTAATTATGCTCTTGTAAGACTCACTAATGTATTATTTTTCATATCTAGGTCAAATTTGATGGGAACTAAATTCACAGTGTTTGACAATGCTCTGAATCCAGACAGAGCTCTACCAGACATGTCCAATGCTCGCCAGGAGTTAGCTGGCATTATCTATGTGAGTAATTCAGACACCACCATCAATATAACTACTAAATATGACTCCCCCCAAATGTGTTCTTAAAATAAATCCTGATTTCACAACAGGAAACCAACGTGCTGGGAATGAAAGGGCCCAGACGGATGACGATCATTATTCCAGGAATGGATAAGGACAGTGAGCGGGTTGCTGTACGACCGAGAAGCGTAAGCATACTGATCCAGAAACAAGCATACTGATACTGTATCTGGTCCAGAAACATAAGCATATGCTGCATCTGATCCAGAAACATACTGTAAGCATACTGCGTCTAGTCTATACACAGTATATACGGAAGTATACTTGTAACTTGTCTTATGGATGTTTACACAAAAATTGTTGTTTGATCCCAGGAAGAGTAAGCTAATAGGAATCTGAATAAACAATAAACATCACACAAGAAAGAAAGAAAGAAAGAAAGAAAGAAAGAAAGAAAGAAAGAAAGAAAGGTCGAACAGGTTGATGTTTGTTAATGTGGCTCATGTTTCTCCATTGTTTTCTCCAGGACATTGACGGTTTGTTGTACAGGCACCAGGGTAGAAGGATGGAAAATCTAATCGAACTTCATAACAAGACCCCCGTGTGGAACGAGGAATCATCGTCTCATGTGCTAAATTTCAATGGCAGAGTCACTCAAGCCTCAATCAAGAATTTCCAAGTAGTCCATAGTAAAGACTGTGAGTACATTAAATATCACAACCAACCAATGGGTTTTAATCTGGCATGACCTGCTACTCTTGGTGATTAATATAGTATTTTGGCAAATCCAAAAAGATTTTATGAATGATCATTTATGCACACTGTGTTTTGATCTATCATTCATTAGTCCATTTCTGTGTTTTGTCTATTGTCTGTTATATGAATACATACATTTGTTGACATTCACTGAAATTATCACATCTTTTCTCCCTACAGTGGACTACATTGTGATGCAGTTTGGACGAATAGCTGATGATATCTTCACGCTGGATTACAGCTATCCCATGTGTGCTGTACAGGCCTTTGCAATTGCACTCTCGAGTTTTGATGGCAAATTAGCCTGCGAATAGCAGAAAATTGTAAGCCTCCAGGGGTTACTCAACAATCTGCCACCACTGATGTCTGGTGTACATGATATAGTATGCTCACGCCCAAAACAGACCAGTCTTCAACTCAATACTTCATACCATGGGAAGGTAGTGTTGAATGATGGTTCGTCTTTTGAGACAGACTTTTACTTTAGTTTTTTTGGCTTCACAAATTACATGTCAGCTCGTCAAGTCATCTCATTTGACACATTGGGCAGAAGAGGACCCTGTTTTTTGCCTTGGTAAAGGGAAAGCAATGTCTTGATTTCAAGTCAATGTAAGTGTTTTGAGTGAAACACTGACTGAAAGACTTTCTCCACTTCAAAAGACTCCAGCAACTGGAGAACTGAGGACTTTTATGGTGGATGATGCTAGCCTACACCTCAATAATGAAATGTTAATCTACATATGTCTTTATATTGTATTGCGCTTTGTTTAAAATGTGGAATTGGTGGTTTTCACTGTTTCATTGTTTTGTTTTGATGTTGTAAATTGACGAAAATGAATCTGCCAGAATCAGTAGTTACTAGTTTGTTTGAATAAATATTGAAATATCAATTTATGCAAGGGAATTTAGTATTTGAAGCCTTAGTTTTTCCAATAGAGAGTTAACCCACTTCATGAAAAGCGTACACCCACATTTTCAAATGAGTGATTGCACAGTTTTTGAATAAATGCTTTTGTTAAGAATAGTAAATAGCTTTGGAAATCACTTTTGGCCTCAAGGGAGTGTGCATAAAGGTTTCATGCAGATCGGTGCAGTTATAGGTAAACTGTGAAAGTCTGCCTCATGGTGGCGCTATTGGAAGATTTGGTGCTTTTGTTCAAATAAGTGTTCTATATCTCTATATCCTGGTATCATTGCTATAGTGTTGTTTGTTCAGTAACAGTCTTGTGTGGAATGTCTCCCTGTCTCTCCAGCTCTTTATAAAACTGACACAACGAAATGGGCAGACACAATTAAAACTGGAACACTATAAAAATGAAGCTGATAAATGGGTACCTGGTCAGCTGAAATGTTGTTGACTAGCTGAAAATGTATTTTGTGTATATTAAAGAAATGGAGAGACAGGGAGACTCCCTGTGACTTAAACATTCTAGTCTACCGCAATGATTTTATCAAAAACAAAATGTTTTTGACAAAAACATTTTGTTTTAAATATGATTCACCCTATCTTTAAAACTATTAGGTCTCAGCTCTCGTCTGTCTGTCTGTCTGTCTGTCTGTCTGTCTGTCTGTCTGTCTGTCTGTCTGTCTGTCTGTCTATATACTTGTATAGATATATGCAGGGGCGGCCTTAGGAATCTGGAGGCCCGTTTCAAGACCAGATATGAGGCCCCCATACCTATGACAATTATTCTGTTGATACAGGCGTTTTGACTGTTCAATATTGTGCGCAGCCATTACTCTCGACAATTACGCAGCAACAACACCTCTCCTCATTGACTCACACATGAAGCTTGCGGTCAGTCGGAGGTTGGAGGCCCCCCTGAGGGTTGAGGCCTGTTTCAATTGAAACTGGTGAAACATAGCTAAGACCTCCTGTGGATATATGGTTAGGCGGGAAGGGCTGGGATGGGCCTTGAGGATTGTTCAAAATATGCTAGAGGTCCAGAGCTCCAAAAGGGTTGAAACCCAATGGAAACATTTTCTGATAGTGATTTGGAGACAGTGTCAGCATCAGACAATTGGCAGAAATATATACACAAGCTTTGTTTCTGTGGTAAGATGGATGCCCACACTGTTTTGCAGTTGGCTGCCTGAAGTATTGAGAAATACTTGCTCTCAGAATGAAAAACCTGTTGGGCCAAGGAACTCCAGAGCAAGCGAGAGGCGTGTATTCTGCCTGAACCTGCTCAGGCAGTTGTCCAAACTCGCAGATTCAATGAAGCCTAAAGCACTCAAGGTTTCTGGACAGATGTTCATACTGAGTTATTCCTCCATTGTGGCAAGCATTTAAAGGATTATCCAATCCGATCCACTTTATTTATATAGCGCATTTTTACAAACACAATGTTTCCAAAGTGAAGCACAAGAGAAAATACATAAAACAAACAAAACAAAAAGTAATAAATCAATAATAATCATAATAAATACTATATAAAAAACATTTAAAAAAATTAAAACATCAACTACCAACAAGGAGACTAATATGGATCACAGTTTAAGATGGATTAAAAGCCAAAGTATAAAAATAACACAATTTAAAAGTTTCAACAGTATAGATCCAATTTGATATGGAAAGTTAGCTCATTGCATATCATGCAAATCATTAGTATATGAGCTTCCAGATATATGCAAGCTTATAATGGTGCTGTTGTTTTGGTAATGAATAATGATGTAACTGCTATATTATTTATACAGTACAGTAATGTTTGTAAGCACATTAGCCTGTCTGAATTCTGATTTAGTCTATCTGTGCTGATTTTAAAAGGGAACAGTGGAGTATGAGCTATTTTGTTAAGCAATATATTACCATAGTTGCAACTACATTACTGGCCAACAGAAGGCGCTATTGCTAAACGAAACGCAGGCCTAATATACCGGTATGTCTCAGTCATAGGTCTCAGTATAATGAGGGTATACTTACAACAGCTGAAAGCACTCCTTTTTAAATTAGTAATGTAAAGAATGGATTGGTAAACAGTAAAATCATCAGCGTATTGTGTCATTTGTAACTCTGCAGACTGCAGTGTACAGAATATGCAATATCTATAATCTATATAGTTAAATTGACATGCTTTTGCAGTGTAGTGTAGATCTACTCTACACTTATTTCCAAACGAACAAAACATTATTCTGGAGTGCAGCCCGCATGGAATTGGGACAATTATTTTTGCTATAAATAATTAACACATAATTGTTATAAATAAATGCATGGGGAATCGCATGGGGAGGCTATATTGTTATCTCCTATCTTATCCTAATTTCTGACAAACCTATTCTATAGTTACAGTACATTGATGTGATTATACTCTTTTGATGATCACCTTTCCAGTGATCCAGTGTGTATAATGTGTAATTGAATCAGTAGAAGTGTTGAGGGGTGGAGAGCACAGTGAAGTCACTGCCCCCAACCCTGTTGATTGACGCTCACCAGTGGCTCCTCCTTAGAACTTTTTTTTTTCTCCCTTGGTTTTCCAGTGCAGTGCGTTGATTTCATACCAAAGTCATACTTAACATTCCACTTATACTGTCAAACCGGGAGAAATATTACACAAAACAATAAGGCGCCAAAAAAATAATCAAGTATTAAAAATTGACATAGTTCTCACAGTGAAAGGAGAGGTTGGCTGACAAACAAAGGTAAGTTTGTCCATGGATTTGCTTTTCTTTGTTTAAGAGCTGTTTCTTTTCGCTGAAGTTTTTCATTCCGCTCTAGTCTCTCTCGGTGAAGTTTTCAGATCTTTGTCATTTTTCACATTTTTCCGCGGAACTCCCTGCGTTGGGAGGAGAAGAAAGAATGAATTGCAGATCATCTATTGTGTTTGGACTTTCCCAGTGAGCAGGGATATATTATCTGACAAGCATTGTATAATATTAGTAATAGTAAATTAGACGAGTAATAACATAATAATCGTGCCATTCTTTTGACAATAGGCTGTAAACATAGGACCAAACATGTTTCTTTTCTCTTTTACGCAGTTGTTGATACCTGGTCCCCGTTCCTCTAAACTTATTCCCCAGAGGAATCGATTATTTACAACATTGGGTGGTAATCGAGAGAGAGACAAAACGATTTGGAGAAATAAAACGTCATATTCAGAGCGCTGAATTAGACTATACATCCCATCGGTAAGTGAAGTTCACTTTGTTTCGCAGATCGACATGACGGAGTTACTTAATATATGAACACACTGATTTATTGTGTATTCTTATCCTATGGAGGAGGAAGGTCATATACTATATACTATTCTGTGCCAAAAATAACTTCATCTGCATGCTCTTTCTGTGTGTTGTTGGTAAATGCTTTAAATGTTTTAACTAGGCTATAGCCTCATGAATTGTTGTCATTTTTGAAGATGACATAAAACTGTCAAAATATGTCAACAACACTATAATGTGGCTTAATGCACACACACAAAATATACAAATCATAATATACAATAGAGATAGTAGCATATTTCTAAAATATTTTTTTTTCATAAAGTAAGTGTTATGTCAATTCCTCCTCCCACTCCAAAACACAATACGGCATTATCACCTACAAATTGCAGTCATAATTGTTTCTTCGCCATTGTTACACACTTGTCAGGGACCTCAACTTCCAGCCTAAGTTAATTGTTGTCAAACATGGACACAAGCACTGGGAGGAAAATATAAAATGGCCTTGTTGCGTTTCCAGTGTATTAACATGTTATGACATTGACATTTGAATGCATTACTGTCACTTTTCTTTCTTTCTTTCTTTCTTTCTTTCTTTCTTTCTTTCTTTCTTTCTTTCTTTCTTTCTTTCTTTCTTTCTTTCTTTCTTTCTTTCTTTCTTTCTTTCTTTCTTTCTTTATTTCTTTCTTTCTAACAAAAAGTTCTCCACCAGAGAGATGATGATATATAGCCCAGTCAGTGTAAAGTCTTTCTAAGTACATAATTCATAGGTGAGGATTTGAGATGTATGGCCATATACACTCAGCTAATTGTATAATTATATGAATAACACCATGGCAGCACCTGTTCATAGTTTGCTTTGCTGGCTAAGCTTGAGTAAACACTTTGCTCTTAGCCGAATGCCTCGGCTGATTAGAAAATTAAAATGACGGTGTGATGTTTGCAGTTCCCCTCCTCAGAGTAATCTACAGTCATAGGGGCTGGAATTGCACAATTAAATCACTGCGACTGTGATTTCAGGTTTGGTTAAACAATAGAATGCTGTCTTTCAGGTTGGACAAAGTAAGTAGAGTAGTAGCCTCTCCACAAATCAGTTTGGTTACTGGCAGGCACATAGGCAGTCTGTTTGCATGCTTCATTAGCCACTGTGGATAACTTGTATGCTTTATTTATTTTATTTATTATTATTATAATTTTTTTAAACATCCACATTTTATCAGGACAACTAAAAATGTCCTCCTTCTTCCATCACATCCATTTTAGTTGGTCAAACTGTGGAGCGTTCAAATAAATTCTGACTTCTTTGTCTGATGAATGCAGCTGTAAATCAGGACGTGACAGACAGGCTTGTGGCTAGGTCTTTGAAGCCAGACATTCTATGTTGGAGCTGCACTCTGACTTTCAAAAAACAAACACCAAACGAAGCTTCGTGCAAACATTAGGACTATTTCCGTAATGTTCCTCCTAGTTGTATTTTTTTTCTTTCCCACTTTGTAACGTATTTGTTTCAAGAATTTGAATTTACATTCTAAGTAACATAAACAGTTAAATTACTGTTGAAATGGGGAATACAATCACCCAGTCCTGGGAAAAAAAACTACTAGCCAACTAACATGTGGAAATAGTGTTCTGTAATTAGACAACCAAAAAAAAGTTCAACCAGACAATGCATCCTTGGTAAATGAAAGACGCTAAAGTTGCCTAATAATAGATTTTGATGCTGAAGGGTAAATCTGGAAAGGATTAGCATTTTGCTGGTTTGACAGATTCTCTTCATTGTGTTTTTGCAGCATGAATACATCAGGCCTCCCAATACACAGTCAGGTCTGTTTTATGGACGACTTCATAACTTCTCAGTCTGTGTGGGTTTACCACATTCCCCATTTACATCTGTGAGATTTACATGTGAAAGCTGTACAGCTCCGCTAATGTCACAGGGGTCAAACAGATTATTGGAGGAATATCCTCTTAAAGTGACCATTTTCTCTCCTTTGCTCCCTGCTGTATAACCTCAGGCCGTTAACCAGAATAAAGAGTTGATTAACCACATGAGCCCTATTCTGGCCATGTTGTTATAGAAAAACATTCTTACTAAATGCTGAACATTTGGCAAAAATAGCAGATACTGTATGCTATTTTGGGTCAATTGTAGTAGTAGTTTAAATGGATATTTTTTTTAAAGTTACGTATAGGGTAATATTGTTTAAATATGTACAATTGAAAATTCTGCTTAATACTTTTAGAATAAAATTCGGCTTCCTTATAGCGCCAGAAGTGTAATTTTATGTTCCCTCTGCTTTTGCGCGATGGTGTGTGTGTGTACGTCTAAGGATGTCGAGCCTATGAGAATGCTTACTCTGTATGTGGGTCTGTTGACCGTTTGTCAGCAGCTTCGCCAGTTTGTGTTAAACCCACAGAAGAATGGCTAATGAGCTCTGCCTGCCCATTTGTGCAGACGTTGGTAGCCTTTTAGCACCATCCCCAGAGGTGGTCATCCAAATAGTGGCCACTTTCCCTTCTGTAAACAGAGACGTGAACAAATAACACGTTGGGTGAAGACCCAGAGAGGGTAAAGGGGTCGCAAACTAAAAAAGCATTGGAGGCAATATAGAGTATGCCACTATGGCTATATTGTAATTGGACCATATAACCCTTAATCTGACCCTACAAAGTTGCATGATACTGTATATATATTTTTTTGTTTAGAAGAATATTCAGGGGTTTGGGTGGAAAAGCGTTCATCCAATCAGGATGAGAGGGGCCTTCCTCCAATCATGATCCGGTAGGGGGGCGGGCCTTGGTGCATGTGCTGTTAGCCTGTTGCACTTCCCTCCCCCACTGTAGAGCGTGTAACACATCTTGTTACCGGGGCGGACCGGGTGGGGTTTCCAAATCACTGAATGCTCCTTTAAGTTATCTACTAGCAAGTAAAGAGTACCATCATTAGTTTCAATTTTTGTTTTCTAGAATTGTATAAAACTTGCCACCACATTGAAAATGTTTCAAATGTGTCTTAAACCACGTCGCAATTATGAC
>OOFJ01007706.1:1750-16364 GCA_900323375.1 Benthosema glaciale | reverse complement strand
ATATAAAGACGAAATAAACAGCAGGATACAACACTTTTTGTTTCGTTTTTCTTCTTAAAAATTATTTGATTGGCCCAAAACATTGTGTTTATTGTCACGATTCGTCACGACCCGAGTTGGCTTTGTCCGCGGCGTAATCGTGTTTAAATAAATACTTTTTCAAAAGCCTATGAGGAAAATGAATGGGGAATTCACTTCTGGAACAGGTGTCGTCATGAAAAGGGGGCGGGACTGCGGTGCTCTAGTCTATAGTACAGCTACTACATCCACCAGCACATTATGACACAAACGTGCTGGTATTAAGAAGACAAACAAGTAAATTAAGCTTACTCCCAGAACTCTGTGGCAGGAGATGTTGCATTTACAGGTGCTGTCCAATTGGCAGACACATTCCTTTTGTCAAATTCAACACATGCATCTACGAAGAAACAGGAGGGGAGGGTGTAGTTAATGTAATATAGACAGAATTAAATGCAGGTAAAACAATCATATTGTACAGTTAACAAGAAGTTGCTGTTGTCAGTGGTTTTGGCTCAAGGCACCCCTGTAAATAAAGTTTTCCTCCACCGACCACGACATTCTAGTCCTTAATTCCATTGTACTAGCACTTCATATTACGGTACATAAATATGTAAAATGTTTCCCCTCAAGGTACAGTACAGTATGTCATGAGGAAAACTTGAGAGCTTGTAGATTTTTGGTGAAAAGATTTAGTGTAGATCAAAAAAGAACGCACCAAGTACAGTGCAACTCAGGTCTAGAGTGTAAAACTTAAGCAATATTACACAAGAGGGTGTGCTTTAACGTGATTTTAGTCACGCCTGCGGTTCCGAAGGTATCGCCGAACAGTTATACAACAGTTACCCTTAAAACAAACAGAACCGCTGAAAAATTATATTTTTTCAATGACAGATGTAGTCCCTACGACCACAAATGTCCCAAGAAACTATAGCTAGCTTAGCCACCGAGTCTGCTGCGCTCTGAGAGAAAAACACAGCTGAAATCGTTGTTTTGATTACGTGTTACAGTGTGGTGATTTAAGTAACTGCATGTGACATGTTTCAACCAATCACCTTAGTTCCTCAAAACGAGTCAAACGACCTATTGTATCATTCAAAATATTCCAATCATTTCAAGTAGTGACCACTGAAACTGCGTGACACCCTTGGATTGTGTACTAACCAGTCAGGAATCTGGATCTTATTATTACACAATAATGGGTCTCTGCAGGAGTCAACTTCTACAAACTGAATAGCACATCATTGGTCATTAAAGGTTGGTCTCTACACTGTAGCTCTCTACCCTCCCAATTCCCCTAATTCCTCTCACCAGAGACTTGATTGCCCCACTTGAAACTGGTCTGCTAAATTTCTCTTTGCTAAATTATAATTTATGTTAGGTCTTTTGGTTTTCTGCACTGTGTTAAAATGTGTTTATACTGAGAGTGTATTCATGTTGTGTAGGTGAATGGTGTGTACACTCTACGTCCAGTTTCATTATCTTCCTGTGTTTGGTCAGTCGATGTTTGGGATAATCAAGCGATTATTCCCAGTAGGTTGCTCATCAAGCCAATCTTTTCTGTCGCCTCGTCATGCTGCGAGCCAACTTGATAAGCGTCCTCAGCCCCGCCCCAGACTGTCTTGCTGGCAAACTTACTAGCCTCAAACCTAACCCTAACCGCAAGCATGTCAAACGCTTGACAAGCCGACAAAAGATTGGCTTGATGAGCAACCTACTGGGAATAATCGCTTGATAGCGGAGTATCGGGTGGTTTGGTGGTGTTCCACAAAGACTCAGGGGCCCTCACACCTAAATCGCACTGCCGATATCAATTCCTTATGTCTGAGCCATAGCATCAGAGGCCCATATTATGGAGCTGACTGATTGTATTTGTTTTGTCTTATGCCATGGTGACACACATTGAGGTTAAACAACACATCCATCCATATTTGGGCGGGCCTGTGTTTGGAACTCCTTATTACGGTTAAAGCTGAGTCATAGTGACATGACTGGTCGGCCGGTTCCCTTAAGCTAATTTTAATATTTAAGAAGAAAGATGTCCATGGCAAAAACGTAAGTTTGAAGAACATGTTCACAGGCCGGCATGATGATGACCTCTGGACATGACATAGAGGGAACAGCAGTTGGCCCACAGATTTGCTTCTCAATGCTTTACCCAAGGTTATTTCCCAGAGATACAGGAAGAAGTCTCTATGGCTATAATTATAGCCTTATTCTCTGTTTAAATAAGCCTGGAGGACAAGGGTCACCAGTCACCAGTTACTTAAGGATCATCAGCCAGCCTGCAGGCTTCCAGCTGTGAGCCTCAGAGCATGTGGCATATCTACATGGACAGAACTAACCCTCGTCCACAGCTAGGAATCACTTAAATCAGTTATTGACATTCAATATCTCCTTCACAACTTGATATAGTTGTGAAGTTGTGAACTTGATACAATATCCTTTTGTAGTTCATAGCCATTTATAGTAATTTGTCTTTGTAGGCTAATAGTTTTAAGCTTCAGGGAAAGAAACTGTTTTTTAAAAATATAAAACAAAAATACAAGGACTATAATCTTCTCAGTTGGTCCTATAGTGTTGACTTATGTCCTAACAAACAATTAACTAATTTACAAATCATTATTGATCCTCATTGGGGGAAATCATTCTGCACACCTATATGGAATTTTGATGTCTCTCTCTCTATCATGTTCTTTGAAAAAGGGAAAGGTGAGCACTCATCAGAAGAATGGTTCACAGTTCCTGTGTATCGAGAGCACTGGCAGAAATTGTTTCTTAGAAAGGATCCCCAGCACTTCAGGATTCAGGATTCAGGATCCAGGATTTCATGTTTATTTGCCAGACGCCCCACCCCCCCAGCACACAAGTTCATAAATCATATACAGTACACAACGGACGTTTTGGCACGCAGGAAACATCCGTTATGTATCTGCTGTGCTGTGTCATTCTGACTAAATAAACAAGAAATGGTCTCTCTCTCTCTCTCTCTCTCTCTCTCTCTCTCTCTCTCTCTCTCTCTCTCTCTCTCTCAAAAGAATGGAGAAAGCTGCTATAGTTTTATAACTAGAATCACAAAAGCTGAATAGCATTACTCCAATTCTCACATGCAGTGGCTCTCATTGAGCATAATTGATTTAGTATTTAAACTACTTTAGGTTTAGGGCCAAAATAATACATCTCTGACTTGATTTTAGATTATGAACGCTTGAGAAGTGCAGCCAGGTTGTCCAGGGTCGGTCTGTTCCCAGAGTTAAAACATTACAGTGTTAGTCATTGCCACACAAATAGTTGGAACAAACTTCCAGGGGAGGATCAGCGTCTTCTGTGCCCACACATAATGAAATGCCAACAATGTATGTTCCTACTAAACCACGTGGTCAAACTAGATTTACCTGTGTTCCAGGCATTCCTGCAGCTGGCCCATGGAACCTCTGCACTGAAGGCATAAAACAGGTAGAAGAAGGCCCAGGCCTGGATGATGATGTAAGACACTGCAGCGTATGCAATCACTACCTGGGTAGCATAGCCGATCCCTGAAGAGACAGAAAGTAACCTGGTGACTCAGGATGAACTCTTTGGAAAAGGCAAGAAGAGAACATTACCTACACAGTGCGAGCATGGTTGGTGAGGATCAAAATATAGACCTGGGAACATTAAATTATACAGAGGTTATTCCCAAACATTTTCATCATGCCAAATTGATGAGATGCGGTCTAGTGATGCGCTTGCCACTATAGTTCCTTTATTGTCCCCTGACACAGAACCCTGCCAGCCTCATCCTCTCAGACAGACAGACAGACAGACAGACAGACAGACAGACAGACAGTGCTCAGGGGTAAAGTGGCCGTTAGGTGTTTTCCTCCACCATCCATCGGTGTATGAATGTGTGTGTGTGTGTGTGACCTGGTGAATGTAAACTATGTAAAGCGTCTTAGATAAAAGGCCATGAGGAGGGGTGAGACTTCCTTGTTATTGCATTACATAGCAAGGAATTATTGTGTTGACTCCTGGGCCCTTTCTGTTGTGCTGTGAGGGTCCATGTCTCAGACCCATACAGCAGTACTGACTCCACTAATACATGTATTAATTATGCCATGGACCCTCATTTCAAAATATGGTGCCAAGGGACAGGATATTTTGTTGTTAGATTAGATTCAGTACATAATTCTATGATATCTATAATTGGGAGAGATCTGAATAGCCATTCTTATACTCCTTGGGTGGCTACAATAGTTTCCGCAAGGTGAAATAATATCTAGGGTAATAAGTAAACAGACCGCCTGGAAATGCCTCAAGGACCCCGGACCCCACTTTTAGAAGCGCTGACACAGACAGTACGCATAGAAATACAAAATAGAGGCAAAGACAAGACTCAACTGTGCGTGCGTGCGTGCGTGCATGCGTGCGTGCGTGCGTGCGTGCGTGTGTGTGTCTTTGGAGTGTCTTTTCTGACCTTCAAATAGGGGGCAGAAGTGTCTCCAACAGGTGATGCATCCCTGAGATGTGTACTGCCCCATGGCAGTCTCAAGGAGGAACATTGGAATTCCGCAGGTGAGCAAGAACAGGACATATGGAATCAGAAATGCACCTGTGAATCACATACCTCAGTTGAAAAACATATCCACTGACTGCTTTCGTGTATTTCATGTTCAGGTATGTTTTCATATTCACACACCTGTCAGTTAAGGTAATGGGTCCTCCAAAATCAATATGGGAGCGAGTTTAACTAGATGATGCCCAAATACACTTCCATAGAAATCCCATGGCGTTACATTTTAGATGCTATAGTAGTTAGTACAATATATTTAAATACCATGGTGTCATTTTTAGATAGGCCGTAGTACAATATATGCAAGACATACATACAGCATTTATATTATATTAATTTTATCACATTCAGTTACTTACAATCGATTAGCATTCTATTCATCTAAAATAGAAGTGTAAGTGATCTGACTGTGTGAGAAGAAATTAATCTTTTCACTTTTCACACACTGTAAAAGTCACAAGGGAGCTGTGCAGAGAGTTTGTATGACAGACTCAATTGTTGCAATTGTTTACATTTGTGCACTTTCGGAGGTGCGCTAAATATACAATTTGGGGAGAATATTTTCATAATAATATGCTTGTCACGAATATTTGCCACACGGCTGTGTAAACCTAATTGCTTCCAAATTGCTTTCTTGAAACTTTTGCCCTTTAAAAGGTTGTGTTCTCACTCACACATACCTAAAATACCAATGTTGAAAAAAAAAAGAAAACAGGTGGTTAAAATACATTTACAACCAGTAAAGTAGCCTATATTTATGCAAATCAATCATTCTTGCCTCCTCCATTTTTGTAACACAGATACGGGAACCTCCACAGGTTGCCCAGCCCGACCAGGGTTCCTGCCACAGCAAGCAGAAACTCCACTTTGTTAGCCCACTGGCCTCGGTCCAGCAGAAGTTGTCCTTTCTTTGCCAGGCTGTTTTCCTGGCCGGTTCCTCCATGGCCGTTTCCTTTCGGACATTCCCTTTTCATGTTCACAGAGAGACAGGCAGAGACATGGCTGGATAGAATATCAGCAGAATGAACGTTGTCATGGAATACTGTCTGTGCCTCATCCATGACAGCAGGATCAAAACAAGCCAGAAATGCCCCAGGTTATTATGACTAGACTGCAGTTATAAGCTCTATTTATGTACAGTTGAACTTGAGCATGCAGCCTTATCAAGGCTGGAAGGTCAACTGTGGATGTCTATATTAGTATAAATGTGGGTTTCTTTATTTTATTATTATTATTATTATGTGTGAACGTTATAAAATCCAGTTTAGACAAAAAAAATATTACTTGTCTGTCCATTTGAAAAAGAGGAGAAAAAAAGAACTCCCCAAAATGTGAATTAAAACCAACTTTCTCATCTTAAAAAAAAAGAAAAAGAAAAGGAATGTCAGCAACACCTGTTATCTTTTTAATCTAGCACTTATCTTTTACTGTTTGTTTCCTTCTTCTTAATACAGTGGTTCCTTTCATTTCTATATTTAAAGTGACTTTGGGTAAGCGCTATAAAGAAATCTTAGCTATTATTATTAGTAGTATTCTAAAAAACAAAAAAAAACTATTAATAAATACATGTGTATATAAACTAAAGTACACTACAGTACTTACCCTTCCATGGCAGAGTATCCCCTGTAGTCTTGAACAACAACAATAACAAACTGATCAGTATTCCTCTCAGCCAACGTGCTCTGCAGGGTCTTTAGAAAGGCAAGATGTCATGAGCAGGACCAGAGTGGCGAACAAAGAGTCATTGTTGTCACTACTTCTTTTTGAGAAAAGCCTAAATCCTTCACTCTTCATGATGTTTTAACGGAAAAAAAAGACAGACAGGCAGGTTGGCTTATGACAAGCCCCCAGGGTACATCACTTCCTTGCTGTACTTTTCCACTGAGACTGCACGAGATTCAGCTTGGGGTGAGATTGGCTCAGTTGCTAACAAGTAAACCAAATCAGCTGAGCCTTCTCTGGCATGAGCAGAGCTTTTAATTAGTTAAGTTATTTGGTGATTAGAAAACTATTCCATCTAATAAGGGTTAATAAAAATTCAATAGTTTTCTTCTTTTCGAAGGCTTAATATTCTGCATGCTGGACGACATTAAACATGCCTAAATTAGATATTTGGGACCAAATACCTCAGTATTTGATATTGTGACAACATATATTACGCCTTGAGAGTTTTGCCAAATAATCATTGGTGATGTCGATATAATAAGTTGGTATTAAAAGGCAAGTAAGAAAGTGGCTATAGAACAGTCAGTTCAGAAAATGACTTCACTTTACTGAAATGAAGCCTTTAATCCTAGGAAAAAAACAACACTTATCATGATATACAGAATCCAAAGTCCGAGACTATATACTGTATGTTGTCTCATATCACAATATCGACCGTGTCCAGCCAGGTAGATATATATATAGTAGACTGGACTGAAAGTGAATAAAATGTTATGTGCGAGGTTAAGGGAATTGATGTCAATCAAACCGCATCATTTCTGCGAGGTCAGTAGGTCTAGACTAGGCTTTGAGCTGTTTACATCTTTTAACACACAGAGAACATTGTACAGGTAAATAAACTGGAAGTTTCAGTTGATCGAGTTTCAAAAGGTACATTCAATGATCAAATGACAGCAGCTGTACAAGTTTCGTGACGTGTATTGTATTGTCCAGTTACCTTTAGGGGCTTGTTCTTCTGTTACAGCTAACTAAATTATTAAGAGGAGGCATATACTCACATTTATGGCTGTATGCCAGGCAGTGACACCCAAATATAATGGTAGAAACGATAAAAGCTCGGCTTTATTTGTGAGGCTCTCGTTTTGATACAATGATAATCAAATAACCATAAAACGTAGACAGACAGACAAATCAACACAAGACAAGACTGTGTAAGGCATATATTTACATTTGGCATGGAAAATATCTATTATTACTAACAAAGACCATGCTCACTGAACATTTATATAATTAAAATGAGATTACACACAGGCAGATGCAGAGTGTATGCATGCTCAAAAGAAGTTAAACAATATACACCTGCAAAGCAGTTATTAAATAATAATCATTTCTGATGGAAAACATTGTGATATGTCCACTGTGAAATTAATTTATTCTGAGAAGTTTTATCAGTTATCAGTTTTATCAGGCTACGTATTTTCAAACAAAGGGTTCCACACAAAGTAAATATTAGCCACATATAGCCACACATGCACATGTTGTGTGCTTTTGAGCTGTAAAATCTATTCATTCAACAAAGGTACGGTACACACGCGCATGCACGCACGCCACGCCACGCACGCACACGCACACACTTTTGATGGCGTTCTAATAATTTCACCACCTTCACATCTGTAAGGTCTCCTTTAAACACTGTCAATGTGCGTGTGTGTGTGTGCACGTGTGTGTGTGCACGCGTGTGTGTGTGCACGCGTGTGTGTGTGTGCGTGTGCGTGTGCGTGTGTGTGTGTGCGCGCGCGTGTGCGCGCGTGTGTGTGTGTGTGTAGGGTTATGTACAGTAGTCTGCAATGACAGGAGTTCTTTCAAACAAAATGTATATGAGAATGCTTCAGCAGTGCATGTTGAAATATCTGACTAAAGATGTTCTACAAATACATTAAAATGACATTGTAAATGCTCTAAAAATAAATTACACATAATAGCAATGACTTTACTTTAATGCATTTATTGTTACTCCGAAGGACATTAAAGATATGAGAGTAATAAAATGTCGATGTTAAATAGAATACTTTCATAGGTGGATTCTTTTTTTTAAATAATGGCAATTACATTTGTGTCAGAGGTTTTGGACAATCTGTCTGTAGATGAGTAACATTCATCTATTGGCATGCTCACTTGGTATTTCATACAGGATGGGATGGAGAGGAGAGCAGTACACAGTCAAATCCTCAGTCTTAACCACTGAAAGGGTTAGTTCAGATTAGCTTTTGGACCTTGAAGCTTTAGGAAACACTTAACCCATTCTTATGTTATGCTTTAGCTGTTGGAAAATAGCAGATCTACCACCGAGTGGCGTGCTACCAGTGAATGCTTTTCAAATATTTGCTTCTGGGAGGTCCCTGGAACAACATATTTTGAAATGGAGGTCTGCGGCCAATTACATATAATTCTGGGGGTCCTTGACATTAAATAATTTGAACGCCACTGACAGAAACGTGAGTTTTTTTCAGAAAACTGTCATGATTTCGAAGACATTTTTAGAATCATCCTCAGGTCGAAATGGGTTTTAATATAGTGGAGTGGTTGCAAATGTATTCATCTATTGCCTGAGTGGTTCTGGTTAATTTCGGTGAATATTAAGTAAGTAAAGTAAGAAAGCCTTGCCGAGCCATGAGGACCACAGGGCAGGAGCCTGTAACTCCTGTTTCTGTAGCGTGAGGCAGCTTCATGTACGAGTAGCACACCCGCTGGACATGATGTACAAGTACACCCCCTGGCCATAATGCTATAGTATGTCGCAGGAACTAATCCAACCTTTAATATTAAGTAGTAGTAATATTTGGTGGGGAGCACTGGAGACCACTCATTAAAAGTGAATATAACCAGTGGCGCCAACCACTGGCCAAGTGGTCCAGGCGCATGCCACATTATAGGCTTTGGCCTGACAGCGTGTCGCGCCGTGTTCGAGTCCCGTTCATGACGACCTTTGCTGCATGTCTCTCCCCTTCTCTCTCTCTCCCTGCACTTTCCTGTCTGTCTTCACTGAGAACTATCAATAAAGGCAAAAAGCCAAAAACAAATCTTAAAAAAAAAGAAAAAAGTGAATATAACCACAAAACTAGATACATTTGTATTGTTGACCTGTTTCTACCATATAGCGCAACTTTCGTTCAACTTTGACCCCTCTGTCACACGGAACTATTATTTTTTTGTGCTGCTGGCATAGTAATAGTGGACACTGGACCGGAGCAACTTAATATTCACCAAAACCACAACTTCCACCACAAGCCCCAACAATCAATGAATACAGCTTTAGGTCCAAACATCTGAACTAACCCTTAAAGCCATATTTTTTTGCGCCAAAAGAGGGATGCCAGGGTTGATGATTTAACCATTTGTAATTCCATGTGTACAAATGTAACCAAATGGACCCATAAATTAATACTCAGGATTTTACAGCGTATATAGATAACTTCTACTGAAATACCCGAGGGCATGCAGTGGTGGAAAAAGTACTGAAATGTTTTGCTTAAATAAAAAGTATCAATAATACTACTGTAGAAATACTACTGTTACAAGTAAAAGTTCGGAATTAAAATTTTACTGGAGTAAAAGTACAAAAGTATTTGCATTGAAATGTACTTAAAGTAAAAGTAAAAGTACTCATTATGTAGATTTTTTTTAGCTTGCAGATTCAAATAGCCGATATCACTTCATAGGCTGAAGTGGGAAATGTATGTTTTGTACTAATAATAATAATGAAAATCTACAAAGTAACCAATAACTACATTTTTAAAATAAATGTAGTGGAGTTAACGTACAATATTTGTCTCTGATATGTAGTGGAGTAGAGGTAAAAGTACTGAAATTAGGAAATACTCCAGTAAAGTACAAATAGCCTACCTCAGAATTTTACTTAAGTACAGTACAGTACAGTACAGTACAGTACAGTACAGTACAGTACAGTACAGTACAGTACAGTACAGTACAGTACAGTACAGTACTGTACTTGATTACTGTACTGTATACTTTCCACCACTGCCTGAGGGGTTTTCATATACTACAATCTAACAAATGGCACAAAAGTTGCTTCTTCATAGTCATCTGTATGGAAAAATTGAGAAGACCTCCACTGCATACCGATATACTGTATATAAGCTATGAATTGACATACATACATACATACATACATACATACATACATACATACATACATACATACATACATACATACATACATACATACATACATACATACATACATACATACATACATACATACAAGAAATATATGAAGAAACTTGGTTTCATTTTGAAATTTCAAATTGTGACAAAAATGTTGTTCCCCCTCTTACAGCAAAAAGAAAAGCATTTAGCGTTGATAAACCTTCATTCTATACATTCAGATCATAAAGTAGAATCTACAATATAGGAGGAAGTCTTTGCAGTCCTTCGTGTGAGTCCTGGCTTTTAAAAATGCTCAGAGACATTTGGCACTCTTTCATTTGAAGTCACAAAATCTTAAGTCACTAAATTTGGCTAATGCAACCTGTATACAAATAAACATTAATCCATCACAAAAACCACTACGCACAGGCTCTGAAAGATAATAACATGAATATTATGGACCCATAAATGTACATTGCCATTTGCCAACAAGGTCTTATCACACACACCCCTGACAGATAAAAACAAAAATAACAAATAGGTTTAAAATAATAATAATAATAAAATAAAAATACTTGAGATTTAAGAGTTGAAATAGTTTCAATATTTTTTTTAACAGATATGTATTTTATCATGTGATTATGGAAGTTGTACTATGAGCTGTTGAACAGTCATGTAAGTGATATTGAATTATTGATGATGATGATAATGATGATGAGGTGTAGCTACATGGCACACCTACTGCAGACCATGTGTTGTATTGTATTGTAAGCCTTATTTACATTAAGTGATGAATATGGTACATGTTAATTAGTGAGCTGCGGAGCTATTTTTTCTATTTCTTCTACTGCTTTCTTTGGTGGTGAACGTTATATTCTGTGAGGATGCAATTGTAGTCTTTAGTTGCTGATTGTTACACAAATTGCTGTATTGAGGGACAAAAAAGGTATGCTCTTTGAAAGGTTTTACATATTTCCAGCTGTGTAAGCTGTGTAAAAACACAAAACAAACAATTAAATAAAAGGTTAAAGTTATTTATTCATTCATAAGCCCTGTGAGAGGAAAGTGTTGAATCAAGATGTCATTGTGTGGCGTTTTCCCTATTCAATACTTCTTGTACTGTGTATATACACAGTAGCTGTCGGGTGAAAACCTTGTTTGCGTGAAATGGTTACTTTTCAGGAAATGGAAATAAATAACTAATGACAAAATAATATCCAATCCAAATCTTGGTAATGCTTTCAAACACAGACACTTGTAACCTGACATCCCTATTTTGGACAAAAACTTTAAACAAACAAAGACAACAACAAAAAGGCTAAATAGCAGTTCTACAATCTCACATGTCATGAGCTTGGAAATCTACTATTTTAGCACATTTTGGGGGATACTGTCAAATGCCAAAGTATAAAGTAGGGCAAGTAATTTATGGGGGGAAAAACACACAAAATGAAATACAGAGAGATACAAGGTTTCTGCCCGACAGCAATGATATATTTCAGCAATCACATTTTAATATTTAGTAACTTTCTGTCACACAGAATAGTGGATATTTTATTGCACCATTTAAATGATTGAATTGTGTATGTTATGCTTGGTCGGCTCACTCAGTGTTTAACACTGAGGATTTTGCTGTTCCCTTCTTAAAAAAACACAACAAAACAAAAAAACATAGTTTCTGTAAATCTAACTGTACTGCCATGTCATTTAAAGCCCATTTCCAATGTTTCAGCCTAAGTGTAAAGGCTATTTTATACTTCGTCAACACGGTTATGAACACAGTATAAATTAGTCTTAATTATTTCACTAGGCTACCTTCAGGAAGGCACAGTGAGCCTATCTAGATGAGCCTCGAGATATGCTCATTGTTTTTGACAGTTAACATATAGCAAGCCCTTTGGTTGATAATCCCTTTTTAAATTAAGTTCAGGTTTTAGTGACAGGAAGCTTCTCTTTTAAATTTTCACACATTTTGCCCTGTCAAACCGAACCTACAGCAGCATGGCAGACTGTGCATAACGATTTCTTAACCTGGAGTACACTAACAACATTAGAATCAGGATTTAGACATCAGAATTCATAAGGGTCTGTTTATATTAAGCAAACTTTAGCATCCCTAATCTGGGGCGAACGGTTGGTGAAAATAGTTACAAGCTCAAATACAAGCTCACAACACTTCACGCGTGACATTATATGAACTTGTGGACTGGCTATTTTTGGCAAAGATATTTGGTGTTGAGTGAAAACAGGAGGGGGTCTAGAATAGAGCCCTGTATTTAGTAATAATGATACATCTATGTGTATTGTTTGTGTAAACGTATCTATGATACAATCTATATATGACACAATCCATAATTTCACTGGGAAAATATAAATTAACTAAATTGCAGTCACTGTTGTTACTTAACAACAGTGAGGGTGAGGTTATTAAATTGTGAGAACTGTTTAAGACAGTAAGAGATTCTGATGAAAGTTTGAAAAGCTTGAAAATTCTCATTGTACATTACGATCTACACTATTATGAAATGTCTATGGCACTGTTCAGGTGTGTGTTTAAGCATATACAGCGTCACACAATCAATAAACAGGTTGACACTGTTCTTCTTTCTCATCTAAGACCTGCAGTATGATGAAATATGAATCGTGAACAAAGTGCCTGAAACAACTGATTCACAGAAGAGGCCGTTATGCCTCATTTATAATCCATAGTATGACGGTGTCACTTTCCAACACTTGTTGGAATGCGATCCCACCGTGACGTGGATGATAAATTAAGCCATAAACAATATAAACACATAGCTCTTGAGATTCTAATCAAATGTTCACACTTCACACAGTCATAAACTGAATTCAAAACAACAGAGCTATAACTATTCATGAATTATTGCAAAATGTAAAGATCGTTATTCGGACAAACAAAAAGTTTAACTATTGTTAACGTTATGCCAAAAATAAAAGTATGCTATTAACTTCAAAAGATAACTGTCAGATGAAAGTAGATTCATGTATGGGGCTTTTATTTTTTTACCTTTAGAGACAAAGTTGTTGCAGTCAGTCCATAATTTCAGCATTAGCGCAAGTATTGTATAGCAGTGAATGAAAATGCTGTGGTATCACTGTTTGGTTATAAATTCCTTTGTACGAAATGTTGTTCAATTTCATGACCCATTGAAATCACCACCAGACTACATTATATCTAAATTACGGCTAAATAAACTTGGCTGCATTGAAAGATCAGTGTAGGGCATTTCAAAGACATTTGAAATCCAATATCAAGAAATTGGTGGTTATGTTGATACAGTAGCTTACAAACATAAAGCTATAATTATAATGAACAGTAATCTCACAATCTTCATTGTCACCTAAATGCTAATCTTGATCAATACTTGTGCTGATGTGACAGTGGAAGGGCTGATTTTCCAGGTAGATTTTCTATTTCCATCAGTTGAAATGTTAAGGTGATGTGAAGATGAGGATTGAAGTATAGACCATATTCACATGTCGGCCATCTTGCCAGCCCATTAGGTTAATGAAATGCGTTGCCACCCTGCTTTTTCAATGCAAAACGCCAACATGGCTGCTGTGTGAATATGGTGTGGTGGAACTGAGGTTAAGTTACTTCACCTACAGTATTAGACACCAGTTTGTAATGTATACAAGGCTTGATGTTTGTACCAGAGAGACATCTAATACTATTGTCTTTTTTTTTCTTTCCTTTTTACAGTTCAGAGATACAGATCTCAAAAGAACACAACACTGCTAAGCTCTAATACCAAGCAACAACACAAAAGATCTGATATGGCATAGGCTCCAACACATGATATTTAATCATGACAAGTAGCTTACATAAGCTACTGTTAATATGTACATGTAGCAGCATAATACCACTGTAGCTGTGATTACCAGACCACAACAATACCATTCGTATATCTCATTCCAAAATGGCTGTCAATGTGGATGAGGTGGAATGTGTCAAATTTGTCCCTTTCAATCTTCACTTATCCTCAAAGACTGATTCAGGAGCTATGTAGCCTGCATGACCTCCAGGTCCCATTCATGTTGGGAACAACTGCCGTATATGGTTCTCTACACCTCCTAATGGCACATTATGATTTTATTCAACATACAGTTAGCAATACAGTTTTGGCACTTTAATTATAAATTCTCTTTTCCTTCCTTCCTTCCTTCCTTCCTTCCTTCCTTCCTTCCTTC
>OOFJ01007684.1:1527-13931 GCA_900323375.1 Benthosema glaciale | reverse complement strand
CAAGCTGTCTAATTCATGTTTGACAATTTTGTATAATTTTGTAGAGCATGTAACTATTTTTTAAAACAAATGTAATTGTCCCTAAATATGAAATGCTATGTTTAATAGTAAAAATAAATGACCACAAAAACTATATTGTGAAATAAAATGGTATGAAAAATAATGCCTTTTTGTCCTTCACACATAACTTGCACTTCTCAGTTACACACACCAGGGGGAACCAGAGAGAATCAAAGTCGAAGTAGATAGCAGATCCAAATATACACTTCATTATGGGCAGATGCAACCTACATCACATTCAGTTTGTTGGTTGATCCAGTCAACAAAAAATAGCCGGGTTTAGCGTTCTTGCCACAGTTTATTATCTTGCCACAATGACTTGATACTATCTTAGGAGGCATGCACACAGATAATGTTCATATGGTTAGATCTTTAGTACAATGCATTTTTAATTACCCGCCGGTAAGGCTATTTCAGTCACAGTGTGTGTGTGATTCACAGTTCTCTTTCTCTCGCAAGGCTGAAAGCCAACATACAGGAGGCAAGATGTTTGCAGTGATTAAACCGTGTGACTTGTTTTTACATGAGCACACTACAAGACAAGTTTCTTTTTTCTTTTTTGTATGTACAGACATTCTAATACTGCGTATGGCAATGGAAAACAGCTCACACAACACAGTACATTCACAATCCACTCATAGTACATTATGAGCTTCAGTCAGGAACACTAAAGATGAACATACAGTAGAATAGCACAAAAATGCAAGTTCAAGTTTCTTACACATGATTTGGATTTCAAAAGCATAAAGTAAGAAAGTATATTAATCATTTTGAGTTGAGTTCCATGTTATTCATGTGTGTGTTTTCTGTGTTTATACATGGGTTTTTAGAAAGAAACAAAACTTGCACACCCCATAAAATGACTTGGTATTCAGAGGTTGAATTTTTGTATTGCCGTTTGATGACGTAAATCAGATATGGCATTTTCTTCCATAAAACCATTGCTACAAGCATTGGTTTGGTTCACAGACACATAAGACCATCAACTTAACATACTTAAACCAGACATATCAAACAGCAAAGTAATTTCCAAAGACCTTTTCATTGTCAACTAATTATACTGTACTAACAGGCATTAAACTGTGTCTTGGTCACTGCTGTCTGCCTTCAAACCAACAGGAAGTTTTAATATGTACAAAGCAACCATGGCCCTTTTCTGGGTTCCTTCAATCCCTATATTAGCAAAATACATATGTATTTACACAAGAAATAAATAACAAAAAAAAGAAAAAAGGTATGAAGGTATCATATTACATGATATGAATATAAAAAATAAATTGTGATGCATTCGCTCAGTTCTTGCCATTTCACTGAATACACAAGACCACAAACACAAAAGACAAATAAATAGCATAAACATAAACAATATCACACTCTTCAGCTGGTAAGATGAACAAAGCATCCCAGGGGCCAATGGAATTGGCATTGCATTTTAAGCACAAGGAAGATGATAAACATTAAGTCAGTGGTTCTCAAACTAATGCATTTAGCCCCCGTTTGAAAAGATTTTGTGCTCAATAAAAATGTTCAAAGTCACTATTACTCAAAGTTATTCTTAACAATCAAAATGTTTGAAAATAGCAATCTACAAGCTCACAAGGTGTCGAGATTGTGACACATTATGAGTGTGTACATCGTCCATTTTCGAATAGCCAGAGAATGAACTTGAGTTTAAGTGGTTACGCTGATTTTGATGCTATATTAACAAATTTAGCTGGGGACCCCCTGGAGCTCCCTTAAGGGCCCCTTGGGGTCCCTGAACCCCACTTTGAGAACCGCTGTATTAAGTGATCAGTAGAGGAGTGGGGGGAAAGAGAAAAGTCTTCCTGGGCACAGAGAGAAGCCATCCTTTTCAGTCATTGGTCAGCTTGGTTTGCCCTTTATGACTATGGTAACCAATCACAGCGACAGCGTGTAGAATGGTCCCTGTCTGTCGTTTATATGTACATAGGCGTCTCCTGTCCTGTTAGGAGTCTGAACATGGCTGCTGGCATCGTCTTCATGTGAATCTGGAGATGAAAGATATTACATTGGAATCTCAGAAAAATTACCAGTACCATTTCCCATCTGCGTGCGTGCGTGCGTGCGTGCGTGCGTGCGTGCGTATATTTATGTGTTTGTGCATGGGTGCGTGTATTCATGTGCGATGTGCGAATGCATGTTCACATGCATGTGTGGACTAACCTCGCCAACAGAGTTAGAGAGAGCCTGGACTATCTTCTCGTGTGCTGTGGCCACCACACTCTGGCCATTTATCTCTATGATTCGGTGGCCCACACGGACCCCTCCTCGCTCTGCGATGCCCCCACGCATCAGGCTACAAATCTGTGGGGTGAATACAAACATATCACAGACTTTCTCAAGGAGACCAGAGTAATATGCTCAGTAAATGCCATTAGTAGAGTCAGGGATTAAAGGCAAAATAAATTAAATAAAACTGAAAGTCTTTGTTAGGCCAAGTCCTAATCTATGATTTGTGAAACGGCATGAAAGTAGCCCCCCACTAGTGATGCATTACCTAAACAAATGGCACATTATGTAGAATTATTCTTGCTGTTCTACATACAGCCAACCAGAAATAGCAGATTGAAGGCTCTAACCTTTGCTTTTATGAAATATCTGAGATCATTATGGTTTAATGGAAGATGCTTCTGAACATCAACTTTTGAATGTAAGCAAATGAACATTTATTCTATTGCTAGTTTGACCCATTCTAATACTCTTTAATGTAGTCAGACTCCATCTTTAGCCCTTTACAGGCTTATGCAAAGGCTAAACTTCTGTAATTTAGATAGCATAATGCAGACATAGCACTCTTATGTAATTTAGATAGCATACTATGTAGACAGCACTATTGTGTATACTCATAGTATATGAATGGCTTAATGAGATGTTAGGCTCTTAGTTTGCTTATTATCCTTGATGACTATTTCTATTTGATGTATTACCGTGCGTTGTTCTTGCTTACAGTACATTTCTCTGGATTAAGAGCTTCTGCTAAATTCCTAAATTGTAAAGTTAATGTTAAAAATGACTGAACTCTTTGATCCACGGAGTCATCTCTATGCCATGACTAGGTTATGACAATGGAAACTGTAGTCACCCTGAGGCCATGAAGCTGACATCGAAGTGAAGAGATAATGACTATAGTATAATTGTGTTGAAAAGAACAAATTGCTAAACTGACATTGTATTAAACCCAGTTACTCAGGTTAAAGATAAAGGTAATGAGCTTTTCACTGGGGCCTGTTTGTTGAATAAATATTGCCTGAGCCAAAGGGTAATTGATCACCTCACTGCTGCTAACATGAATTTTAAGTGGTGAAAAATACTTTCGGACTCACATACGCATATGTGGCTGATGCACACTGGCAATATGTGACAATGTTTTAAACCAGTCTGAAGTGAGTGGTGCTATACTATACTCGTGCTGTAGTACTGTATTATACTATACAAGACCTCCTCCCTGGACAGACAGACAGACAGACAGACAGACAGACAGACAGACAGACAGACAGACAGACAGACAGACAGACAGACAGACAGACAGACCCAGCCAGGGGCACACATAGCTGTCTATAGGAGTGGCACTCAAAAATAAATACAATCTTGATTAAACAAATGTCTCTGTACTTACAATGCCATTCTGGACACTAAAGCCCAGCTGATACTTCAGATCTGGCCTCTTGATAAGGACAGTGGTGACAGGTGGGCAGCTGACGATGTTCAGTTTGACATGAACCTGGTTCTTCAAGCCCTTTAACACACACACACACCATACAAGTTTGTATTACTATACTGTTTTATGAATACCATTTAAAATATACCGGTAAATATCATTTTTTACCCTTAAACCCCTAAACCTAACCTCTAAATGTCCAACCTAAATATTGTCTTAATTGTTAATCTAAGCCTAACATCTTTAATAAAACAACACACACACACACACACACACACACACACACACACACACACACACACAATACAATACAATACACAATGTCAAGACTTTTTCTTTAATTCATATCGCTCTTTTCTCTGTATTTGTTTCTCGTCAAGGGGAATTAATCCTGTTATTAAATGTGTTTTTCCCCCTCCATAACTCTCCTACCTTGATGATTCCCTGACAGGTGGCGAGCGGCAGCCCCACTAGGCTTGTGTTGTTGATTGACATGATCTGGTCTCCGATGCTCAGCTTGCCAGAGCGTGCCGCAGGCCCGCCATTCATCATATTGGCTAAGATGACTGTGGGCAGAATGGAGCCCCAGCCAGACTCTACAATCACCACGCCTAGAATCTCCCCTTTACCCTTCTCCAGCTGCAGCTGTAGAGGACACAGGACAGAGGAAGGGGAGTTGGTTGTGGTAGGCAGATTATGATATAAAGCCTGATTCTTACATAGTTGCATGCTGGTGTTGCGCTCAGTAAATAGCAGCTCTTACAAGTTCGCAGCGTGTTACGAAAGTGATGCATTGCAAGCTTGTACCGTATATCTGCTATTCACGGCAGACAAGTATAAATCCTATAAAACTGTTACTTTTCATAAAATTGGGGGCGGGGAACCGATGTAGATATTTTTAGTCACAAGCGTTACATATTTACGAAACCTACATACAGACTTATGCCCTTTCAAACTGGGTATTTTAGGAAAATTTTGTATTTTCTCTACTTTTGTACTGTTACCTGTATATGATGAAAGTTCAACATGGGGCATACATTGATTAAAGAATTATAAATAGATTGAACACGGTCATTGAGATATAATATTTCTGCCCGACAGCGATGAAAGGCTCTTACCTATAGAAGAAAGGAAAAAGAAGCAAGCACTCAGCTGAGTAGTTCAAAGTAATAAAGTTTTGGGTGCACAGTTCAGGTAGATATAGTCCATAGAAAAGAATACCAGCACTCACCAGTACACTCCAGTGGGATTCTTGTTTTATTTTTCAGCGTGAAAAATAAAACAAGAATCCTACTGGATACAACATGAGTGCTGGTATTCTTTTCAATGGATAGGCTCTTACCTATAGCCATATTTTTAAGTAAGAAATCCCAGACAGAGACACACATTGTACAATTGTCCTTGCAAATGATCAGAACAAAGAGAGTGGAAGTAGACAGAGAATGAGCGAGAGAGGAAGGAGAGAAAGACTGGATTTTCTAATCAAAGAAACAGCGAGTTGGAAGGAAGCAACCGCATGAAAGTAGGAACCTCAAAAAGGAAAGATGGGGGAATAGGAGGGCAGCTGGGTTGGCACCGTTCCTGGGGGAAGTCTCAGAAGAGCAGAGACTGTGCTCATCTGTACTTTGAACACGCACTCTCAGACATTCCCAGTGCAGGTTAGCTAAGAAATAGCCTCAGCTAATGCTCCGAGCACAGTGTACCATCTGCCTTTTCATCTGTTTATTCAGTTCACAGCTATTGTATGGGTATACAGTGAAGCCAACTAAACTGGTACTACAATTACACTCAAGGACAGTTTCTATTCTCAGGCCAGCATAAGACGTCTGAACTCCTATATCAACACATTCCAAAAATATGGAAAGTGAGAGGGAGGGGTAGAGAGGTGGAGTGCTAGTTCACCCACGCAGTAAATAAATACAGAAACCTGAACATTCTGATCGACATGTCGTAAAGTGATGAGTGGGTGTTCTTGTTGTACTTCTTGTACAACAGTGTCTGCAATGTTGCCATGTAATCTATATCGTAACTGCATGTGACCAACTATAGAGGTTCACGCACCTTTGGCGTGCTCACTCACATCTAGAAAAAACAAAACAAAAAACGTGGTTTCCCATCAGCACCTGTAACCCAACATGCCTTGCACTGCGTCAACGTGCGTGTCACGTCGTTAGGACACAGCAGTTGAGTTCCTGTGCTGTGTTTATAACACAGCACTTAGAGAATTTATAATTCTCTCTGAATGTGGGCTGCATCCGCGGTGATAGAATCCTGTTCCGGGATCATATGTGATGTTATGCTGACCTTGAACGCAATACACATGGCAAGGCATCAGATTCCAACAAACCTCTTTGCAATTTTCAGAGTTGGAGAAGTGAATGAGGTCATCATTGTACATCTCTTGGGTGTTGATTATGTCACTGTATTCTTTCTGGCTCAGGTCCTCAGGGTTAATGCCATTGGCTCTCAGGAACTCCTGGTAAGCAACGCTGAATGCCTGGCCAATGGACTGAGCAATGAGCTGAGCCTGGGAGCAATACAAGGAAAAGCACAGTAGAATTGTCAGTGTAAAGCTCATTCTTAAAGTGTACATGTTGTTTACAGAGTTCTATGAACACTGAGGATTGTGCTGTGTGGGTAGAGGTACAAGATGTTGAAATCAGCAATACAAGAAGATTTAATATATATGATTATGAACGTGTAATAATGTGTGCCGTGATCTGAAAACTCAGCTCTTCAGACTACACCTTAGCCTGTAGCACTTGCCCTAGCCTTGACGACCTTGCATGCAAAGGCTAACATAATGTAATTTAGATTGATCTGGCATCCTACATTGTTTATAGTTTCAATGTACGGATATAATACTGTTAGATGGATGATATGTTCTTGGTTTGCTTATAATCCTGGATGACTATTTCTATGCATTTGATATATTACCTTCTGTTGTTCTTGCTTACTGTATGTAGCTTTGGGTTAAAAGAGTCTGCAAAATGCCTAAATTGTAATTCAGTGTCAGATCTACTTAGGCCTCTCCTAATTGAGAATGATGCACCCCTATAATGATGTTATGTGAAATAATTATATGGTAGCAAAAAAGAAATTGATTCACTTGTCAAAAATGTCAGGATCAATATAAACAACAAAATATAAACAGATTTTCATGCTCAAATGCTATTTGCTTTCATCTCCATTACAGACAGACAGCTTCTATGAATTCTGCTCACATATAAAACACCCATCTATCTATAAATGTGCCATGTCTCTGTATGTCTATCATCCACATAACTCGAGAACCGTTCGTGCCCACTGACTTAAAATTCAACACACACATTCCACACCACCACATGGCATGCAGTATGTGCTTGAGTCGGTCGGACCCACGGTTGTCCAGAACCGCCACAAAGGGCCTCTTCAATGATGATTGATTGATTGAAGTATTTATTAACAGTTTGCAGAATTACAGTAGGCCTACAATTCAAGCACAACTCAATACCGCACTACATTTCTTTAAATGTATAATGATCACCAGCTGTCATACTGTATATCAAAGTAGCTCAAGGTGCTAAAATGTTAAGATTTTTCACTGTGCTATTATAATTGTTCCTCTGACTATTGATGAGTATAATGAGATTTCACATGCGGAAAGTTCTATGGGTTACTTTCCTATTATTAGAACATATGGAGTAGATAGTCACAGCCAGGACTCCCAGAACACCATACAAAACAATACAATACAATACCTTGACCACACTGAAGTTATGAAATAATATATTCACTAGAATAGTTTAAGCCTGTACAGAAAAAAAAACATAGGTCATAGGGACGTATGAAATGCCATAGCAATAAAAAATTATATCATTCCTCTATATGATTATCCTGACATTGTCCCATTCCACCCCCCCCCCCCACACACACACACACAGAGAACATAAACATGTAAACTCCACATTATACATAACTACAATAGCAGCAGAAATTGTATAAATAGAAAAAACTGTGACTATTATAATACTCACTGGCATTTAAAACCTGATAGCTAATTACAGAGGGCATCATTAAGCAAGAACAACAAGCTTGGAGCTATAGCAGTCGTAGTGCCTGGCTGGCACAGTTTCCAAAATGCTGACCACGCCATACCACATTATTCTTTATAGTAAAGTCCTCTATGTTAATTTAATACATACTGTAGCATGTACAAATGGATAAATTAACAATTGTCTAACTATTACCCAGTGTGAAAGTGTATATGATTGATGAGCTAGGAGTTACTCGCTGACCAAATTACTATACTTTGGCTAAAATAGTCAATAGCTCACAATGCATTGCATCTTGTAGATCTTTTTTTTTTTTTTAGTTACTGTAGGTACTGTACATATTTTGATAGCAACACTTTTCTACTTTTACTGAGTATTTCTTCCACTGCTGCATCCAAAATAAAGTGCAGGTGTTGGGCCGACAGATATGAGCCTGCTGCACACTGCAAACCTCTTGCAGATTTATTACCACACGGTGGTGAGGTTCTTCTTCAGATAAAACTATCACACATACTGTACGATATATAACCTCTCACCCACTACAAATCCTATAACGCAGGGCAGAGTAATAGTAAAATGTATAATAGTACTAGAATTCATCTTCTTGTACTGTGCCTCTAAAGGCAACCAGTACATTTTAAAACCATATATATTTTTTAATCAATCACACTTACATCCTCTGACTCAAAGACATGGCAGATCATCTTGTATTGCTTCTTGGCCTCGGGTGCTCCGGGCGTGGTTTCGATACAGTCCTGGGAGGCTGTGCGTGGCATTCGGCGTCTCGCCATCAGAACCACAATGTTACCAATATCAGCAATGTAGGAGATAGTACGGAGTGCATTGTCCATCATTGTCTCCTGTGGGCACATCAAACAGAATCACATACTATAATTATTAATTATTATTAAAGTAATGTAGGGATTAAATTACAAAACGGTAACATCTCTGTTTTGCATTGATGAAAATACATTTCTCTACACTACACTACACTACTGTACATGTCAGTATTAATAAAATATATACACCGTTGTCCAGAAACACCACAAGAGGCTCTGGTCAGACTCTGCCAGTGGACCTAATGAGCCTATCCGATATTCCGATAGGCTCATTATCGAGAGCTGATATACAGTACACTATCCTTTACTGGCTCTCACCTGTGAGTCTGCATTGAGAACTTTGATCCTCTGGGTGGAGATGAACAGGTCCACCTCGGTCAGGGTCTGAGTGTCTCCCTCCGAGTTCTGCAAGAACACAAACGACAAAAGCGCGCGGCAGGTTAGTGAGCTGCGGCTGCACCAGGCAACACTCTTCTGCATGCAAGTAATGATGGTAAGTAAAAACCTGTTTTTTAAAAACGTCTGTACTGTAGATGGTTAAATTATGCCAAAAATCAGTGGTTCTCAAACTGGGGTCTGAGTTGTGAGATTGTATTAAAAACAAAGAAATCTTAAACAAAATGTGAAAAATCGTTAAAAAAAATGTTTAACAAGACAGATCTTTCATGTGGTCCTTGGCAGGATTAATTCATATTAATTAGGGGGTCCTTGACCTTAAAAGGTTTAAGAACTACTGATCTTTTAGTATAAAATGTGGAAGATACCAATGCCTGCACGCATGCACGGTGTTGGACTCGTATGCAGGTGTAGTAGCATGGCGACAACAGCCAATCTACAAGCTCAATGGGAGTTTGTAGATCTGGTATTTTCCCAGGAAAAATGAAAAGATCCTTTTTCAATACCATCTCCATATATGGGTCCTGACCCCTTACTAATGCTCACTATGGGACGCTGGTACCATTTCTTTATGGAGGCAAGAACAGTGGCTTTTATTTCAGCATGCCAACTTTATGGGAAGAGAAAGGCTGTAGTTTCCATTAGCTTAGTTTGAATCTCTACCAATGATGTCATTGGTAGGCAGGTTTCTGAACTGTTATACAGCACACCTCTGAGACACTGAGTAGTTGGAAATGGTGCCCTCTTGTAATAAGCACAAAAAAATGGTGTTCAGAATCAGTATTGTATAATTAGACTACCTTTGAGAATTTCCCAATATGTTGTGATGCGACACATTGTGAAGATGTAGATCTGCTCTTTTTTTCTATAGCTTGCTTGAGAGGAACCGAATGGAACAAGGCGCCACTTCTCCATTGAACTTCAATGTGTGTGGCCGCCACGTTCTAATGAGTCGCCCTAGGTGTGCTTGTAGATTTGTATATAAAATCTTATAATTTTGAAGGAAAATGTCTAAATGTTAATACAACAATGATTTGATATATTAAAAAAAAGAAATGTTCTTTGTAATTTGTACTTTTGAATACTGCAAGTATGTTGACTCAAGTACAAATAACAATAGCGATGTTCACTAGTCGACTAATATTTGACCAGGAGTATCAATAACGTACTGAAAAGTACAGTGGTTGTGTACTTTGCCCACCACTGGGAGGGTCAAAGTGGGGGTGAGGCAAAATATGCAGGAAAGAAAAGCCGACAGTTGTTGTGCGGGCGGGAGTGCTGGTACACATCACTTGGCATGGCGTGGCATGTGGGTGGTGTACTGGCACTGCTACAGGAAACAGCTTAGCACTAAGCCCTTATACCAGCTGCCTTGTTAACGCATTCAGCATCAACAACTCAGCACAGCTCTGCACATTCCCTTCTAATTGCTGTGCTTTGCAGTGCAGCCTAATGAAATTATGTTTGATTTTTGTTTAATTAACAAATGCACCAAGCATTCAAAATTAGCTTGCGTGACTATGAATATATTATATAAACATACTATAAGGCAGAATGAATTATTAGTATTTGGAAATGTGTCTGAAGATGCAGTGGCTGTTAACATTTATTTATTAACTTTACCCCAATCTATAGCTATGAGCTATCATGTGACTAATAGCATCTTTTGTTATGCTACTCAACTAAGATTTTACTGCTCTCCATGAATGCAGCATATAGGCATTGGACATCAATTAACTCTCATGGATGAATAGGTTAGGATGAATCCCGCATTAACCACATGGACCCTAACATCCCCATTCTGGGTGGCTAATAATAGGAAACATTCGGCGAAAACAGAATCTACAAGCTTGCGAGGTTATTTTCGGCAGAGGGATTTGGTGTAGAGTGAAGTACTGTATAGAGGCCTGGGGGAATCCAGTCAATTACGTCCATAGGGTTTAAGTGCTTAAGCTGTGCTTGATGACTTCAAGGTCAAAGTGACTGTGTTTTCTGTAAATGGACAGAAATTAGGCTAAATAGTCCATCATATGACAGTGGAGGTGACACGTGAGCTTGTAGCAAGTGACCCCTTTGTACAACTTATATACAATCTGATAGGATTCAAAGTGGCAAAGGGTTTCCGATGACTATGATAACAATAGATGGTCGCAGTCAAGCCCTCTACAATTTTTCCATAGATGTTTCAAAACATATTTATATTTATTTAAAGATCTTTAAGCCTCGGACAAAGCCAACAGCCAAGTTGACAAACAATAAATAAATAAACAATAAATAAAACTTTCTAATTATTTGTTCGGCCCAAAAATATATATTTATTGTCATGATTTGTCCAACTCAGCTGTTGGCTTTGTCCGAGGCTTTACATGTCTTTAAATAAATATTTTTTCAAACGTCTATGGGAGAAATTAATGAGAAATTCTCTTCTGGTGCCCTCGTCGTTCTGATAGCGGGACGTTCTATTACAACGGTTCCAATTAATGATGATAAAACCACATCTGATTTCAAATGAGCCTTCACTAGAAAATCAGATCTGTGACAAATGTGAGTGAGAGAAGGACAAGGCAGGAAACACATACGCAAGAACACACGCACAACCCACACACACACGCGCACACACACACACACACACACACACACACACACACACACACACACACACACACACACACAGAAATAGCTGTTGAAAAATAAAACATGTACAAGTTGGTATCGCGGCACTCTATTTTTGGAACTACATTTATGGAACTTCTGGGGTTCAGTTTGAGAACCGCTGAGATACAGTGACGTAAATGGTAAATGGTAAATGGTGCATTTATATAGCGCCTTTATCCAAGGCGCTTTACATAGATTGTGCATTACATTCACCCATTCATACACTGATGGCAGCGGAAACCATGCAAGGCACCTACCAGCACATCAGGAGCAAACGTCTGTCACACACTAGTATGACAGACTGTAGAAACATGAGGATTATAGAAGAAAATGTTCTCAGACCCAAATGGGTTAATTCTCCTTCTACAGCACAGCCGTAGTGGAATACCCTGACTCCCTCCCTCAAACAGAGTAAATCTTTGGCGTCCTTTAAAACAGGCCTGAAAAAACACCTTTCAGCATGCCAAAGGGAGAGGAAATGATTACCCCCCCTCCCTCTAGTCCAGCGACTTCCCCCACCTCCCTATAACCCCTTTTTGTTCCCCAACCTGTACTGTTTTGTTAGTTGTTTACCTTTTATGATGATTTGAAAAATTGTTATTGTTATTTTTATGTCATGATTATGAACTTAATACCCAGGACCTGAATGGAAACAAGACCGCAAGGACTTTTTTCAGTGTTCCCTTTGGCTGTTGTGTTTGACTGTACCCTGTACTGATTTCATTCGTGTCTGACTGTATG
>OOFJ01007597.1:1112-13729 GCA_900323375.1 Benthosema glaciale | reverse complement strand
CCGGTTCATCCAGTGCAATATCCTGCATTGATTCCCTAAATGCAAAGTCCATTACAGTCATCAGGTGTTACAGTAATTCTTTCCATTCGAATAATTTCGACATTTCTTTTTTGTGCAAGCAGAAAATACCCCAGCACTCGATGTACTTATATATTGTGCAGATCGACATACCTGTCCATTTAATCCAATTCTGAGCATTGTAACAACTACCGTATTTTCCGGACTATAAGGCGCACCGGATTATAAGGCGCACTGTCGTTTTTTGAGAAAATGAAAGGCTTTTAAGTGCGCCTTATAGTCCGGAAAATACGGTAAATGAATCTAAGCTTCGCATTCATTCAATCACTAAAGAGACTTACTCTGTCCATGTTTTAAGGGTTGTCTTGTTTGTCAATTTGACCTGAGGTTTAGTTTAATCAAAGTCTTATGTGTAAAGTTCCATTTAGTTTTAGTCATAATTTGTCATCTGAAATGTTTTAGTTTTAATGTAGTTTTAGTCAACTAAATATCTAAATATATAAGCTAATACTCGACTAACTAAAATGTATTTGGGCAGGCCTTCATGGTGTCGTAATGCCTGATTTTACACTTGGTTGCATGCTGAGAATAGCCGATCTACAAGCTCACAACGAGCCACAGGCTATTAGGATGTCCCCAGAGCCCACTATGGTTTATGTGTTTAATGCAGTGGAACATACCTGAAGGGCAAACGCATCGACTTTCCCCCGTTATATTAGAGAAACAGGTGCCTCCATTTTTGCAGAAATTCTCATCAGCCGCACATCCCGGAATGGGTGACGAGCAATTCTTGCCTGAAAAAGATTAATGAAAATAAAATAAAAACATAATTCACTGCATCGGACAAGTAGGCCTATTATAAGTCTGACATCACTGCTGCTAAAGGGCGCTATGCCGTTAGTGTGTCTCTTGAAAACCCCACAGCGGAATCTTAATTAAAGGGACACTTCACCATGTTTGCAAAAATATATATATGTTAATGACATTTAGAAGATTTAAAATACTTTCCTGGGGGTCTTTGTGTGTAATAGGTTTTAGATATTTTAGCAGTGAGCCCAGTGTCTCTGATTTGTGTACCATCTTTGGTAAGACAGCCATCTCCCTACCCACAAGGATAGGGAGTCCATGAGAGACACTGGGCTCACTGCTAAAATCTAAAATATCTAAAACACACACAAAGACCCCCGTGTAAAGTGTTCTAAATCTTCTAAATGCCATTAACATATATTAGTGTTCGTTTAAGATTGTGTCATATAAGAACCATGTTCCAGAAGTAAAAAAAAAACAGCCAGGCAATTTTATTCACATTATGGATTTGAAGCATCAACCGTCAGTGAATGAAGTACTGATGTATCCACAGAGCCAGGGGTAAGATTATTATTACTTGCGCAAGCAGAGGGCACAAGTACTGTAATCGGCTGTGTACAGTATATTGGTGCCGTCGCTCGGCCAATTAGGGACAAAGTATGTATGTAAGTCGGTGGCGTCGCTCAGGCCAATCAGGGATTGGCTGATGACGTAACTAAGGTGCGTTTGGGTATGTACCGGTATGTATCTATACTGTATGTATGTCAGGGTAAGAATGGTGGTCCCTTATTGGCTGTTGATGGTGACGTAACTAGGGTACCTTTCAAGGTTGGTATAAGGTCAATAACGGGTCTAAAGGATTTAGAACAGCAGTTGTAATTGATATTAATTAGTAGCAGTACTTGCTTGTCAATATAAACTACTATGTTTGAGTTTTTATTTAGTTTTCGTCAGTGACAAAAGGTGATTGGCAGACATTCTTAGTCATAGTTTTATTTGACAAAATGAAGTGTCATTATGGCACAGGTCCTGTGCCTGGTGAGAGCAGGAGTGGACCTGGTGAGATGTACAGGAGGGGCCCGGACAGGAGTTAACCCACAGAGCCTAGTCCTTCCACGTGCCAGAAACGTACCTCCCAGCCCCGGCAACGTAGTTCTGGAGTAGTTCCAACGGATTGTGTGGCCCTGGTCTTGCCCTAATGGGACTGATCGAGGGTAGCTACTGAGTCGTAAGTCAGGACTTGATCACCCTGGCTGGGTCGCCTGAGTGAGGGGTATGATGGTCGAGAGACCCAAAACCGTGATGACCTTGGGATACGTCACAGTTGCATCGATGTGATGTTTTTTAGTTACAGTATCAACACTGTCCTGCAGTTGTACACCACTGTAAGACACATTAAGTCCTGTCCCACCATTAACCATTTTAAATCAAATTTAGAGAGCCACCTTTGTTCTCTGGCTTTTAGTTCAGTCTGAGGTTGCACTATACGGTTTGTCAACTCCACTATATCCACTTTTAATGTCCCCTTGCGGCATTTTAATCTATTGGCTTTATTCGATTTCTCATAAGGTTTTTATTTTACTACTCTGCTTTTGATTTTAGAAGTATATTGTGATTTATGTGGTTTTCCATTTTAGTCGCTTTAGTTGCTTTCATGATTTTATTATGGTTGGTTTTTTTTGTTTGTTTTTTTGCCTCAGTCGGAAAGCACTCAAGCGTTGTTGTTTTTTACATTTGCTATAAATATAAAGGGTACTGGACTTGAAGTGTATTCCGTCTCATGTAGTGCTAAAGTGATACTTAACTCACACATTTCTTTTTAACCCAATCAGCTGTAGTGTTTCACCTTCACTGTGATCATGACAACAACAGAGAAAGTGTCAGCTAGGTACAGGACCTCCCACCCTGCAGGTGAACTATTTCAGTTCAGTTTGTTTAGCTTAGTCATATTAGTTTATGGAATATTAATTAGAATATTTAGTTTTAGTCGTATTAATTAGTGATTGGAAAAGTTCAAGTTTTCGTTGACTTAATCTACTAAATTCACAGTTGATTTTGTCGACTAAAATGTATTTTGGCAGGCATTGAAGGCATCATAACGGGTGAGTTTTCGCTTGGTTGCATGCTGAAAATAGCCCTCTTCCCCATGTTTGCAATTTGGTTTGAGCCATCCCAACAACTAAAGTATTCTTCTGTGATAATATTGTATCCCTTTGTAATGCTTTCGAGTCCACGTGGTTACATTTGTTTTCAAGTTAACACCAAGGATTCTACCTGTGCAGTGCCTTAACCACAGTATAGACAAGGGCTTGGAGTGATTTAGCTGTGGTTAAAGTGAAACAACAATCCATTAATTGTTTTTTTTTCCTTTACATTTTTATCCCACAATTTTGTAACCCATTTTTCACCCCTGTGTCAATTATCTAATGTGATCCTGGGCTCTACACACCCTCCGCCAACCTGGGGGGCAGTGGACTGGCCTCATGCTTCCTTCTATCCATGAGGAGTTCAAGCTGCTTCTTTTCACCTGACGGGGGACTTTTGGTGATCTACGGCAATTACTTTATGAATAACTATTAACCTGTTCACAGTTTAGACATCATGTTGCCACTGCCACAAGCAGACAGATACATTCCATGACTTACTGTATGATATTTGATGATACTCGAGTCCTACAAAAGACGAGTCCTTTTTTTAACCCATTTAGAACTAAGTTCGATTCTACAAAATGTCTTCTATGTTTTCAGAAAAACCTCCTGTTTCTATGTCAGTGGTTCTCAAAACTATTGAAGGACCCCAGAAATTATATGTAATTGGCCACCGACCCCCAACTGAAAATATGTTCCAGGAAAATATGTTGTTCCAGGAAAATATGTTGTTCCAGGGACCAGATCAAGTCTTGCCAGGGAGCAGATCTACAAGCTCGTAGCACGGCACTCGGTGCCACGCTATGAGTTTGTAGATCTGCTATTTTTCAGTGGCTAAAAGTATAACACAAAGAGGTTCTTGTCCAGAATGGGTTAAATACCAACTGATGTTTGACAATCATCTCTATATGCATTATCCTAATTCCAAGACGGTATAAAAGCAATGACTGAAATGACTTACCAGTAAAGCCTGAAGGGCAGATGCATTCATAGTCCGCCACGCGGTCAATACATGTGGAATTATTGGCGCAGTGTCCAAGGGCACATTCATCATAGTTGATTTCACAGTTCGCCCCCACAAACCCTATATTAGGAGATTAAATCTCATCAGAGATGGCATACTGTATGTGAACGTCTGCACACCATAAGGCTTGGATCAGATACAGAGACAACATTCCTTATAATATCAAATTACATTTTAAAGCCATTTACCACTACTGGGAAATGTGATATGGATTTTCATTACACACTGAACAAAATACATAATGATTCTCATGCACAATCGTAGACCACCTCCAACTAACACTGTATCGTTATCCATGCAGCCTGTATTTGAGGAATTATTTCTGTTGTAATTGCACCCATATACAACTATTCTTTCAGGCCATAAATGTTATATAGCAATATCAACGCATTATACTGTAGCAAAAAAAAAAAAAAGGAAAGGAAAAGAGATTAATGTCATGGAGCGAAAAAGAGAGCTCTATTTCCAATTTCTGACATTTTATTCTCCCATAAATGCATTCTAGTGCATGGTCACGCTACAAAATGACTGTCATTAGTACTGTCACACGCGGCGGCCACAGGAAGCCCATGACTAATGCTTGGCTATCACCACCATCAGCGCGGGTCAAATTCTCATCATTTCTCAAACTGACCATGGAACCAATTTTCACCTCTCTCCGTGTCATAAAATTTGACAATTATCCCGACTTCATTAATAATGCATCGCACTCCTCAACCGCAATCACGGTTTAATCAGAGGCATGGCTCATGCTATAGGTGGGTACGGCGACTCAAGCGAGACATTATTGGCAAAATAGCAAAGATTTATTAGTCTCTTGGCCTAATGGCACAAGTGGTTTCTGGCGAATTTTATGGCGCGAATTAAGCGGTTAAATGTACGGCATGTAGGATTTGAGGAGATCGGAGTGGAATACTTGTTGGACAGCAAGCCAGGTACTGTGCACTGAGGACATCAAGTATTGGAAAACCATCAAAGATGAAAGCAGCAATATATACTGTATTACAGTGGTTCTAAAAGTGGGGTCCGGGGAGCCGCAGGGGTCCTTGAGGGAGTTTGAGGGGGTCCCCAGCTAATTGATAGTTTGGAACAAAATGGACCCTTATGGATCTGAGTGTACAAATGGAACAGGGTCCATTTGGTTCCACTTGTACACTCTCAGCATTAAATTAACATAGATTTTACAGTATAACACTTTCCTCAGCGAAAACTGCAACGCCTAACTTGTTGAAGCATGTGTTTAGAGACGCATGAGAATGTTCAGCTGACTGAAAACACAGGTCGCCCCCCACGCAGGCAAAACAACAGACTGGATTTCAGTAGAGATACCGCCGGCACGTTAAATGGAAACTATCTGAAGAAGCTCATCGCTGGTTGTATTGTAGGCTAAACTCACTGTAGAGATGTTACCCGTATCCACAGTTGATTCGACAATCGCCCTCATCCATCATACTGATCATAGTCCATCAAAATACCTGTGAGGTCCAATGTCAGGGTACCTCAAAAAGGTCAGACAGAGACTGTTGCTTTATTTTACTGTTTGTTGTTTATGTACAGTATACAATACAAATTACTGTTTGTTTTGAGATTGTTTATGATGAATTCCAAATGTGGAATATGCAGCAGAAAAATAGTGATGAGATGAGAGACTGTTGACTATTTTGTTTTATATCCTTGCAATTATTTAGTGATTGGAGACTTATATTATCCCAATATATTGGATTCAATTCTAAAGGGAGCTGGAAAAGATTGTGTTCTTTGCGGCTGGAATAGTAATATAATGTAATATGTAATAATATTACTATTGATTCCAAGTAATAAGTTAACTTTTTCTAAGGAGTAATAAGTAACATTACTCTCCTAAGTAATATTGCCCAACACTGTATACGGGTAACATTGGAAAATAAGTTAGGAGCTCACACCAGCAGTGGGGAGGTGGTGACCACGGGAGACAACTCTTATAAAAGGAAAAAGGGTTGCACAACTCGTAGTCCCGATGCAAATAAGGCTTTTTATTAAATTACCCCACCCTCATTTTGAGTTAAACACATTCCTCCAGCATGATTTATCAAGCTGTGGGTTCCTAAATTTACAACCGCTCTCGTCCAAAGCAGCTTACAAGTACACTAGATTTCTTGTTTGTTTGTCTTGCTGGGGCCACTGTGCCAACTTTGCTTTACCCAGCAGTAACGAAGTGTCAAGTGCAGACACAGCTCATTTACATTTTATACACTTTACAGGTTATTACTGTACCTGTATATTATTAACAAGTGATGCACAATATTAGCGGTAGCATATCAATATCGTCCGATATTTCATCTGTAACGAACAGTTATTAAAATAATTTAGATTTTTTTAAAAGATATTCTTCAGCGATATTTCATCGATAATGACACAATAATGTGACCGTTAATGGCATTGAATATTCAGCAATGAGCTCAATATCAATATAACATACTAGTATAGAGCATCGCAGTCCCGCCCCCTTTCATGACGAAGCCCGTTCCAGAAGTGAAATCCCCATTCATTTTCCTCATAGAATTTTCAAAAAGTATTTATTAAAAGACGATTACGCCGCAGACAAAGCCAACTGGCGTCGTGACAAATCATGACAATAAACACAATGTTTTGGTCCAATCAAATAATTTTTAAGAAGAAAAACGAAACAAAAAGTTTTGTATCCTGCGTTTCTTTCTTCTTACTAATGATTTCATCGGCCCAAAATATTGTGTTTGTTGTCATGATTTGTCACATGATTTGTCACGCAATTTGGCTTTGTTCAGCCAAAACAATATTGTGCATCTCTAATCATGACTTACTCTCATTATATATGCTGGACATTGTTAGTAGTCTGGCAGAGTATATATGCCAAACCAACAACATTTCACTGCACACAGACATGCATGAGCATGGACTGACAAAAAAAAAACCTTGAAACTTGAATCAATATTTCATAGGAAACATGCACGGACTGTTGATTCTGCTCAGAATGCATGTGAATCACACAACGATGATGTGGCATGGTGTGGTGGGGTGCAGGACAACATTCTCTATAGTCAGTACCAGGAAACAAAATGGGCTGAGCGAGATTGGCCACGATACGGTCTGTGATGGACAAGCACACATACTCCTATATAGTCTATCTATAGCACTGGTTCCCAAACGCTGTGCCGGGAGACATTTTTATGGGTCTCATTATTTTTTGCCTCCTACATGTTCCTTTCCATAAATTGAAAAAAATACATTTTACAAAAGCATCTATAAATGAGAAAACTAATGTTTAAGTAGTAGCGAGAATAGCCCATATACAAGCTCATAACATGGCTCGTTGTGAGCTAGCTTGTAGATTGGCAATTTTCACTAGTTTGGGACAAGGCGGGACTTGAAAATTCTCTTTAGTATCTGGAGACTATAATATATGACTCTAGATTAAAGTAAATCATGCCATCTTCTCAGAATAAAGTGGTAATATACTAGATTGGCTCACAGTTCCTATAAAATGTGGTCATTTCTATGCGTTATCATTTGTGATACATCTTCAGATACATTGGAAAGAAAGGGCAAAGGCAAACAACAAAAAATAATCCTTATTGTTTTGCTAACGGTTACTAAAAAGGGCTGACAACAAACAAACTGAGCTGAAATAGTTCCAACCATGGCCTTTTCAGCAAGGAAATAAAATGGGTGCAGTCACAACAAACTTTGATTCTGCCAATGCTGTTCGATGGAACACATAGCGTTTTGTTTGTAGAAATCCTCAAATGGCAGCAAACCACTCCGCCAGAATCCGCCTTTGACTCTAAGAGACAGTATACTAGTCTGTGTGTGCACCAAAGCAGTGTTGATTTTGACAGCAAACTTTGATTCAGTTTTAGTCATAGTCTTTTGAATAAAATTCAGTTTAGTTTTAGTCATCTGAAAATGTCGTTTTCCCTTCCAGCATTAATGAGATGAGCATGTTTTATCGGCAACATTCCCCTGAGATTTGTGTGCGTGTGCTTGAGGAAGCATGTGGTGCTCGAGGAAAGTCTATGGGGTCACCAGAATGTGTAGGAGCCATCTGGGGAGCCATCGAGTTTCATGGCAATGCACCCATTTCGATTTTCAGACACCTTGTGTGAAAGTGAAAAACCGGTGCCCTAAATGGGGCCCTAGACTCTAGCGATGGTGACCCAATGGTCATTCCTGGAGCGGCAACAGGAAAGAAAGGCCATTGGGTCACCAAAATCAGTACTAGGGAGCATCGCCTGGGGAGCATTAAGTTGCACAGCTGCATAGTTCTTGTTTAGATATCTTGTTTGGGAATAAAATGTGTGCCAAGTGGAAGTTTGGGCCTGGCGATGCTAGAGGAGAGGGCCATGGGGGTCACCAAAAATCAGTAGTGGCTATCCTCAGCAGTACAAAAGTGCCTCAGAGAGAAAAGACTGATTGTGGCTCAAGGAAACGTTCATAGCTGCCAGCATGTTTCCCCAAACACTGGGTCGGGACCCAATTGTGTGTCGCGGACAACATTTGTATGGGTCCCTTTATTTTTGATTTCCGGTAGCGGCTGGTAAATAAGAGGGCGCTAGTGCGCCGCACCACCACTAGATGGTGTTGGTGGATTCCTTGAATTATATTACTATAAAATATATTCTATATATCATTTAAATAATCAAACCAACAATAATAATAATGGATTGCCTTTTTATAGCGCTTTTCCAAGTGCTCAAAGCCCTTTACAATGGTCCATTCATTCATACATTGGGAGGTGAAGTGGCGAACAGTCGACGCCAGCGTCCTCACTTCCCACATTCACACACCAATGGTGGCAAGCTCACACCAACCGACTCATTGGAGGCAATTTGGGGTTCAGTGTCTTGCCCAAGGACACTTCAACATGTAGACAGGAGGAGCCGGGATTCGAATCGCCGCCCCATGGATCATGGGACGACCTGCTCTACCTCCTGAGCCACAGCCGCCCCCAAACAAGGTAAAGATTATGTAGATCATTTCTAGTGAGTACAATGTATAATCTGCCATAATATGGATACAAAACGTTCTACGCTGTTTAAATGCTGTGTGCGCTGCGCAGACATCTGTACCATTCACTCTCCAGTTTTCCCACACTCACTAGTAGTTCACTAACGCGCAAGTGAAAAGTGCTTCTGAAAGCTTTTGAATGCTATACATATTGATTTGGTGCCCTAAGGATGAATACAAAATGAACATCAACATCCTAATACTGTCCAATAGTTAGATAGGGAGGGGGTGCAAATGAAATATACCGGTAAGTACACCCCGCTTACCATCTGAGCAGAAGCAGTGGTACGAGTCAACTCCGTCCACACAGATCGCACCATGCCGGCACGGACTGGACTCGCACTCATTGAGATTTACTTCACAGAACGCTCCACCAAAGCCTGCAGACAGATCACGAAAGAAAGAAAGAAAGAAAGAAAGAAAGAAAGAAAGAAAGAAAGAAAGAAAGAAAGAAAGAAAGAAAGAAAGAAAGAAAGAAAGAAAGAAAGAAAGTACCCATTATTGGAATCCGTTTGGTTGGTTTCATCCTGCGGCCAATTAGTGATCAGTATGACTTTGTTTCGACACACAAGAGCTGCTTCTCAAAGCTAAGTATTGATTCAAAGAACTTGCCGGGGTACATGCAGACTCAGCCCACTGGCTCATTTAATCATGTTTAATAAGCGCCAGTCATTGCCCTTGTGATTTATTGCATTAACCAAGCCAAAGCCAGAACTGTTGAGATCAAAGCTAAACCTATATACACACAAATAGGGCCACGGCAAATGTGTGCAGTGTACAGCATATTATATAAAACAGGCAAATAATGTTCTTCAATGAATGACCATGGATTAAAGGAAAGGCTAATTCATGCATGTTTTAAATCAAATAAGGAGCGAGGCCACTACACAAGCTATGAGTAGCTGAACAAAACAAGTAGTATTGTATATGTAATGTGCCTAAATCATTTCAACAGACTTGTTTAATTAATGATCAGTATGTGCCAATCACAAATAATTACCAGCAACATGGATACACACATAGTTTCAAACGCTTTAGGTCGACAGACACTAAACATTAAATAAAAAGTGTGTGAAATCTTTCTCCATCAATTGCAGATAGTGAGAAACAAAACAGATCAACTGTCAGTTGTCATCAATGATGATGATGTTTGTCATCAATATCGGCACTGAGAAATATATGCAATTTACAATTTAGGCATTTAAGCAGACACTCTTAATCCAGAGCGACTTACATAAGCATGAACAAGAGAAAAAAAACATGTTAATACATCATATACAAAGTAGTTAATATGAAACATACATGAGCTAAGGACGTAACAGTGGAAATTAATTATATAAATACTAATTATAATATGCATAAGGTTTAGGATGATGTGCACAACATAGATGATATGCACTACATAGAACTGACATACTGGAATACAAAACCACTACAAAATAAAAGGACACCTTTGCTGTCGAAGCCCTGGGCCTATACTGTGGAAAAGCAATTCAGTCAGACAACTCTAAATATGTATTGAAGCATATTTGCCGTCAAGGATCTGTCTTGATCATTCCCTGCAAGCATGAAATATTATAACAAATAAGATCCCAGATAGATCTTACAGGGAGGAAATATACCCCCATAAGGGAGACCCTGAGCCTAACCTTACTCCTGACCGTAACCTCACAAAACCATTCCCTTTAGGTGCTCTTCGGGGGCTTGTGCATATGCCCAAATTGCCAATGTATTTTTTTTATTAGTCTATGAGTTGTGCATCTTGTCGTTTACCGTATGTCGGCGGTTCTTGTAAGGTCAGTAGCAGCTAGAATAGCACTTGGTTCAAAGTATGTGTCGTTTAATATATACATTTGACTCAACGGTATTTCACATAAAATGTGGATGTGAACCAAACAGGCCTGCAGAGACACACAGAACAGGAACTGCACTATTACTGTTAAGCCTTTAACCCTGGCATCCCAAACGTTGCCATCAAATAAAAACACGTTCAGCAATTCCAACAATAGCCTAATGTTTCAAAATAGCGGATCTCGCAACAATTGGCCTTTTCTGCGATTAAGTGGTTAATGTGGTTAAAAACAACGGTGCTGTGATATAGAAAGCTGTTGTTCCATTGTAACAGCTTTTCCCATGCTACAGAAAGCACTGTCGCACAACAAAGCCTTTCATTACTGCCTGTTGCACTGCAGAAATAACCCCCACAAAAAGGTTGGCTTGCACACAGCTTTTATACAGTGTGATGCTGTTACAGTCTATGCTGTACAAATTATTTGTGGTATTCCACTTTTCTTTTTGGTAATGCTACAGCTTATAATGCAACCTTCATTCTGGCAGCATAGCACCCATTTATTTCCCAGTTGTTTTACTTGGATCAAAATGTTCATAATTCTTTAACAATACTTTGGCAACTCGTACCATTTACTCATTTCAGCCAGTCTGTTTTTTCCAATAAAGTATAACAACTGTAGTAGTCTAGGCTGCTTTCATAGCAGGTCATACGGTGGTTTATTGATCTTCTCCACCCCCCCACTGACTCACACATTTATGCATCATTGACATGCATCCTATCCCCGAACCCTGATTTGACCTTGCATTTCCATAAATTCAGAATTCATTTTCAGGTCATTGGCATCATTAACTGTGCGCTACGTTGAGCGGATCCAAGTCTATAGGAACACATGGGGAGGGAGATACTGCACGTTCTACTGGGTGGGAGGTGTATGTTTGGCCCCACATGGAGACATATTCATATTAAACTGTGTTGGCAGTCAAGATACTACTGCCAGGGATATATTACGGATGGCAAGACTGGCAGCCCGCAATATCTACAGTATGTGAGACGGCAGCTCAGTTTGCCCTTGAGAAGTGATCTACGGAGAGTAGCTCACTGCAGGTCGCTTTCATTTACATAAGAAATCGCTCACAATCATTCACTTTGACATGTATGTCGAGCATAAGAGCAACAGGAGTAATGAAGTTGCAATTATTGATTGAGTTACATGGACTGCTATGTAATAACCATTCAAATGAAACAAAATACTGATGTCAGGGCCTGGTGATGATATGAGTACTCTAGATTCCTGAGGGCAGGAAAACATTTCCAGTCCGAGACCCTTAGTTAATTGCAAGCAGGAAAAGCTGCAGCAACATTAGCCTCATATGCATACAGTCTGCTGTATTTTCATTCATTAAAAAGATAAAAAATGAAATGTCCAGGGCAGACACTATAGAGGGCAACGCATTTCTTATATGCGGTAATTTCCAATAGGAACATAAGCATGCTGTGCTGTCATCCTGGGATGTAAACCATGAACAGTACATGTATCAACAGCCAGGGGATCCCGGTGGATGACCGGGGAGTGTGCATTGTTGATTTTAACAGGAACATTTTGATTTTGGTTATTTGATTGATTTAGCTTTAGTCATATTCGGGTTGACTAAATATCATGGGATTTTAGACTATTTTTTAGGACTAAATCTACAGTCGACAAAAAAATTATTTGGCGGGCACGACCTGGTTCGTACACAGTTGCTTATTGTAACCCACCCGTGAAATATCTTGAACGTGTTTGAAATATGTTGAAATTTGTAGAATA
>OOFJ01007595.1:1895-14540 GCA_900323375.1 Benthosema glaciale | reverse complement strand
CCCCATGTCGGACTTCAGCAAATACATACTGTAGCAGCAATGTTAAACTCACCCCGTGTCAGTGAATGTGGACCAGCTCCCCATGCACTCACCGTCTCTGAACCAGCTGATGTTCTGCTGGAAGGGCAGCAGGTCTGAGGTGAAGCTGCACTGCAGGGTGAGGCTGCCCCCCTCCTTCACCCAGGTCGGTTGGAAAGTGGTGTCAAACTGGGCCTGCGGCTCCGAAGCTGCCACTAGAGAGCGAGGGGGTGGAGAACAAAAGCCTCAAATCACGAGTTTACATGCGGTAGCACTTAAACACAATGGGAACTTCTTATATTTCATATACAGTATATGGGGTAAAGCAAAAAGCTTGTACTGTGGGAACCAACACACGGGCATCGATCGAGAGGACGTCCCACACCTACCTTTGTGGACGTATTAAAGAAAGATGCTGGTGCAGAGAGCACAAATGAGCTGGCCAGATTGAACCGAGATGACTGGAGACGCCGATGGAGGGCTCGTCTGAGGACGACGTAGAGAGAGGGTATATACTGTATATGAAATATATGAAGTGGTGGGTATTGTATTGTGTTTGTGTCGCATGCCGGAAGCAGCTGATCTACAAGCTCACTACAGTGACTTCACATTGCAATGCGACACGTTACGAGCTTATAGGTCAGCTATATCTGGTACATACTGTATCACCAAGCATTAATTAAGCATTACACCTTGCGGCTTGCGTGTTATATTATTGTGTGCCCTGAATACAGAAAGTAAGCTCAGACACGGCATGAGTGCACTGCAAAAAAACAGTCATTACAGACTCAGACAGTAATCCGTTTTCCACGGAACAGTACTGCTGTGTCCAGGTCTATTTTTTGACAACTACAACAGAGATGAATGTGACAGGTAAAGCTGGGGGAAAGAGTAAGGGAGGGGAGAAAGAGCAGAGAACAGATGAAGTGACAGGCCAGACTGGCCACAATGTTAGCAGTGATTAGAGATGAGAGCTCATTTCTCTACCATCTCCACAGCCTCATCACCATGTTAATCCAGGCTGAGTTGACTTGACATTCTCGTGCCATGGTGACATCAGATCTCATTATTATTTTTTACACAAGTGACACGCTTCCTCCATTTCTCTCACTTGTGGCAGGGAGTCAAAATGAGCAAAGTCAAACTTAATAATTATAACGAGAAAAAATAAACTCTTATTATGTCAACTGGTATAACCGTAATGGAAAGAAAGGCTCCACCATGTCCCAGAGCAACACATAGACAATGGACAGTCCACGACATCCCTTGGAGGAAATAAAATAAACAAACACCCCCCTCTGGGGGGCAACTCAGAGCCATATAGTAAGAGTTGTGACATTGAGGGGGCAGAAAACAGTCCGGTCACGTGGTTCATAGACGGTACTTGCACATAGACTCCAATGCATTCCGCAAACTTCCGGTGTCCCTATTCACCAATAGAAGTCTATGTAGAAAAGCCGCCATTGGACTGGCCTCATGAAGTGAACGGAGTTGTCGTAACTCTGTCTTACTTAGACTATGGCTCTGAAACAACTGAAGACAGGATGAATTAGCTAAACCCCACCCCAAAAAGCGACTGTCCAATGCCAATCCAAATGCTAAGGATGGCAAGCTTTCATGACGTCACCTCATAGCTGTCAGTAATATTTTTGCAGGGCTGTGTTGTTGAACACATACCCAGCTTAAGGTCTGGAAAGTTACATGACTGAGCCACCCAAATGATGGCTGTAATACTAATCACCGTAGTCTTCCGTGCATTACATGAAAACTCCTGTCGGACGGTCGGACGTTGATTGAGTTGCATAGCATTATGCATATGAGTTTCATCCTCTAACATTTTGTATGTTTATTGAAATAACGTCATCCTCCTCCTGCTAACGTGCGCGTGCCTATTGGCCAAGGACGGGTTGGGGAGAGACTTAAGCAAAGAGCTAATTGAGGGAACCAAGAGGACGTGACATATCTTCCTCCAGTACAAAGTTCTTGACGAGACTTTTCTTTCCATGGTTGAATGAACTCTGAAGCGACACAAGAAGGGAGATGGAAAGGTTATTTGCTACAAGGCCCTGTCAAACCCTGCTCCCAGAGACTTAGCCGAGCGGCGGTGGTGACACGCTTCTTATAATCATCCAATACGCCTTATCAGTCCTTGCAATCAGAAGAGCGTGCATAGCCTTAATAACCTTCCCCATCACCCCGTGGATCTCTGCTTCTCAATCACTCCCCTTCCATGCTTCCTTACAAGCAATAATGATTTTGATAAATGCACCACGGTTGCACCTTTGTTTGGTGAGTGATGCTGCTACTGCTGGAGATAATGAATTCTCGGCCCCATGAAAACACCAGCATAGCCTATAATACCCATCCACCCATTTTCCCCAGCAAGCAGACCCTGATTGCATTATACATGCTGATAAATCTTCATTGAAAATTATTGCCAATTAATTTCTAGATCACGCAGGAAATAAAATCGTCTGGATTTCCGAGGCTATATACGCAGTGTGGCTGTTGCTTACACAGCATTATAGGGTAGAGAAGATCAAAAGAATGTGTATAGTTGGAAATTAAAAGGTGTTTATGAACTCATGGCTGGAAAGATTACAGCAATAAGGCAAACAGCCACCAATATGAACACAAAGCAACTGTTCTTTAGTGTTAACTCATTTTAATATTTCTTGTTATAACTTTCAATATATTCTCTCAAACCTTACAGACAGACAACAAGGGAAGAATTTCCAATGGTTTGCAAAGAAATGGAAAATTGCCCATTGACAACCTGGACTGGGTACTGAGGGTGTACACGCAATATATCACACACACACACACACACACACACGCACGCACACACGCACGCTCGCACGCACGCACGCACGCACGCACGCACACTTGGTGGAGAGTGGCTAATCCGGATCAAAGAGTGGCATGGCCAATGTGTGATGCTCTCTGGCTTGAAGCGAAGCTGAATGAATTCCTCAGTTTCAGTAGAATTAAATATACATGACTGTGTGTGGCCACACACAGCCTTACTAAGCTCATATAGTGCATAGACCTGTGGAAACCGCATGGTAGGCCTACAGTAAAATAAAACTCACACATGCAGAGACACCCACCCTCCTTCTCCTCCATGAGCAAACATCACCATTAACACCATGCTTCAGTTCAACTTTCACGTCTTCAAACTCTTCTGTCTTAGGTGCACAGCAGCAGGACTTTGTGTTGTACACCTCGTGCCTTCAAAGCCCACTCTGCCCTCACAGCTTTCACCATGAAGTGAGGAACTTCAAAGGGGTGGCACAGAACATGAAAGGGGACATTTTTCATTAGGCATCGGTGTGAAACTTACCAGGGATTTGCAAGTGCTCTGATCCAGCCACGGTTCCTTGATATGCTGTACGGAGGAGCGGGCCAGATGGGCGAGTGAGTGGGGGCGAGAGAGTGATAGAGAGAGGAGAAGAGCGAGAAAATGAAAATGGAAGAGACAAAGAGAGACGACAGATCAATCGCAGTGAAGCTCCGTTTATACAAGTCACATCCAATATTCCCTTTAACCTATTTTTAACCATCGAAGGACAGCCCGTGAAATATGGATTGCGGGGAAAAGCCTCTTGAAGTGCCTCATTAAGGCTCTCAATATCTAATGTATGTCGTGAGACAGAGCGCTATGTCACTGTTATTTCCGTTGTGCCCGTATGCTTTTTCCAGTAAGCCTGAGTCCCGTTACCAGCTCTATAGCTGAGACAATAACATTGTGGTTGTCGGAGGTAATCCACAATGCTCAATTCATCATCATCACTGAGCCCAACAGATTATGTAGAGCCCAACAGACTCTACATGATCGCTTATGTAGAGTACTAGACACATCCGCTTGCTCTGACTCTGGTCCAAATATCTATATCATATTCTATAATCTGTATCATAATTATTATTTTTTGCAGATCATGGCATTAGGAGGGCTTCTCTATAGTTGCAAACGCAGTGAGCCCTAACTATGGAAGCCAGGCAGAGCATGTCTGTCTGTGCGTGCGTGCGTGCGTGCGTGCGTGCGTGCGTGTCATACTGCGCTGACATCACCCGCCACCAGAGGGCACAGTTACACCAAAGGGAAAATTACAGAGAGCCCTGCATAGATTAGCCAAATATAGAAAATATTTTTTGACAGACTTCAAACACACGCATTCGCTTCCCGCATTTGCACGTCTTTCAAACTACTTGTGGTACTGGTTAGAGCATATGCCTTTCATGCGGAAGGTTGTGGCTGTGGGTTCAAACCCTGCCTGGGGGCGACGTCAGCAAGGGCAAGCGCTCACAACGGATTCCTAAGGTCAAATCAAATGGGTTCAGATCTGAGGCACGTCTGAAGCCTGTCCTGGTCGGGGTATCCAGGACATGGCATTAGGAGGAAGAAAAAAAGTGGCATAAATGAATGTGAAACTGCAAAGAAGAAGGAAAAGATGTTCTGGATGAGATACAAACATTCCCTTTTCTTAAAAGAGTGAACACGTCTGGTAGCAGTGAGAAATAAGGAGGCATTAGTATTCAGAGGGCTGTGGGACTTGGCGGCTAGTGCAGTAACACAAATCCATGATGAATTTCCAAGTGCTTTGAGCAGTGATGTAAACTAAGTATAAGTACATGTACTTACAATTTAAAATGTAGGCATTTAGCAGACGCTCTTAATCCAGAGCGATTTACATAAGCATAAACAAAAGAAAAAACTCACAAAGTAGTTAATGTTAATGAAAGAAAACTATACATTATAATATGCATAACTATATACTATATAGTAATGCTATAGGTCTACATAAACTGCTATCTGAGTCTACATAAGCCTCTAGGAGGTTGAGGCTAGGGCAAGTGCTACTGCAAGTGCTATGGGCTAAGATGGCGTCTGAAGAGACCTGTGCGTTTTCAGACTGCCGCGGAAGATTGGGAGCGAATCTGCAGTTCTGATTGCGATCGGAAGTGCATTCCATAGTTTTGGAAGAGTTTGGGGCGTGATCATGGAGCGTTGTCCAGGCGTTTTTAGCGAGGGTAATTCCAGCTTCCCCGTGTCAGCTACTTGTACTTACTGTACTTATACTTGATACTTTGAAGTACATTTTAAGTTCATTTTGATGCCAATACTTTTGTACTTTTTACTCAAGTCAATTTTTGAATACCAAACTTGTACTTGTAACCGACTATTTCAACAATAGGGTATTGATATTTTTACATTAAGTAAAAAATGTGAGTACTATTTCCATCACTGGCTTTCAGAATTTACCGTATCAAACAGCCATGCTACTTACAGTTCACCACCAGTGTTCCAAATGTAGAGGCTTCACCCAGGGGACTCTTGGCCACCACTTTGTACTCGCCAGCATCTTCAGGAGAGCACCTGGGGGACAATATAAGACTGTTATGCACCTGTGTGAAAAGGTGATAGTAGGTCAAGATGGGGAATATTCGGAAGCTAAAAGCTATCGACTAAAATTACTTTCACCCTCTTTTCTTTCTACTGTGTAATCATCTATCGATTGATGATGATGTAATCCTTTGTGAATCCACTATGTTGACATATTGGATGTTAGCATTATATAAAAGCAAATCGGGCCTGTTAAGAACTCTAGTTTTTTCCAGCTGCCGGGCGAGGCTGCACTAATAACTTTGGTGCAGGCCAGTTTAGAGTTTAAATGGACAGGTATCAGTCAAAAGGGAGACATCGAAGAGGAGGAGACATCGAAGAGGAAGGATGAATGGGGAAGCATCAACGTCATAGGTCAGCTCCATGGAGATCTAAAGCCAAATTCCAATACTCAAAATCTCGGCCACTCGCTCACTCACACTCTCACTCCAGCATGGCAAATGATCGTGAAATGATGATGTCACGTATGTGATGTCATGTGCTCTCTCGCCTCGACCGACTGACCGACCAACCAACCAACACCACACCACTGACAGGAAATGCAAGATTCCATAGTTAAATGCGACGTTTGGTCAGTGAGTTTAATAGCTAAACTCACTCAAAATTTGCAGCAGCAGTATAGCAATCTTATCCTCTAACCAGGCTCAGATGCTAGCATAAAACAGTCAATAGCTTGTTGTTATTGGCACAGTTAAAACACTTGTTTTACTAACCAATATCTTAGTTACTTAGTAAAGTGGTGTATACATAATGTGCAATATTACAATTACCCATGAACTACTTGGCTCCAATTCATCACAACACATGACTGCCACTGATGATCCACTTAAGTCTGATTCATACTTGTCACACAATATTGTGGCGTAACAATAGCTAGCCTAATGCTGCAGATATGCAGCTGTTGTGCCCTTGACAATTGCTTCTTTTAGACTACACCCTTTTACATTATGTTATTTATATGCAGCTAATTGTAATGTATAATGCATTCAAGAACAATAATGTATTCATCAATGCCTCTGTTAATGACTTAGTCAAGTGCTTTATAAATCGTTTATGAATAATTAGTTATTAATTAGTTATTCATTACTATTAAATTAATATTGACCAAAGAGCTGACAAAGTTATGTTAGTGTTGATGATGGTGTGATGTTTAATGCAGATGGTGCTTCTTTCTTTATTTACCTTTTTTTTTTGTTACGATAGTTACAAGCTAGGAGAGATCATCTGGTGTGTTGAATGTATGTAGATTATTTCCTGGGATGAGTCATTGCATTAAACCCACAACTCGTGAAGAAGCACACAGTGAGAAGGGGAGAGGTGGCACCTCCTGACTACATGACATGACTGATGCATTTGTTAATGGGACACAAGCAAGACATAGCTTCTTATACACAGCAGGGAGTTAAATGCATGCATTTGTCATCCGACAGCCTCATTTAGTCGTACAAGCTATATGGCATTCTCCTCTCCGCCCCCGCCTTTAATGCTTTATTTGTTTTTATGTTTGTTTATTCACGGCAGGGACTTGCTAAGCACAGGCTCCTCATAGTCTCCCTGATATCATATTTGGTTGGAAGTATACTGCTGTAGCCTATACATTCAGTGGTGGAAGTACTCACATGTTTTAGAAGTCTGGAATTCAGAATTTTAATGAAAAGTACAAAAGTATTGGACTCAAAGTACTTAAAGTTGCAAAAGTAGAAAGTAGCTATATGTGTGCATGCAATGTATGAAAATCTTTTTAAAATAGCAGATCTACAAGCTCACACGTGAACAAATGGCCAAAATGTGGGTAATGCATGTTTTATAACGTCTTTCAGTCAAATAATGATTGGAGTAAAAGTGTCATTTGCCTCTGTGATGTAGTGGAGTAGAAGTAAAGTAACTAGTAAATTTACTATCTACAAGTACTGTACTTGAGTACAGTCCTTGAGTAAAGTACTAGTAGTAACTTTACACACATACATTCCCTGCCCTCCAGTAGTAGTATTGACAGTAGAAGAGAGTACAGGGAGAAACTTGAAACTTGGTTGGGGGGGGGGGGCTTGCAGGAACCCGGCTGCTCCCCTGGGCGTGTTCCTGAAGGGCTGGATGTTTTGCGGGGACCCCCACATGGTACAGTTGCACCGCTCACTTCACACAGGTGTGATTTTTAGTCTTCATTTTACAACCTGTACTTTGAACATTCAGTGGATTTCCTGTGGTCTGAGGTTTTCTTTGTGTGTTCTGAAGCCTTATTTTGAGCTGCAATGAAAACAGGCAAAGATCCCTCAACAGTGACATCTGCTGGCAAATCCTTATGGGATTGTGGACTCTTACCTCACAGTCCACAGGCAAATCAGAGCACTTGTTTGAGCCAGAAACCCCCAGACCACAGAACATCTACTGAATGTTAAAAGTTCACGTTTTTTGGGCGGGCTCAACGATTACAAAAACTACTATTTTTGATGCCACGAATCACGATCCCTTTCAAGTTGAACCAACAACCTACCTTCTGATCTCCAGTGAGTTGAGCCCAAACTTCTGCTGCAGGCTGTGTGTCCACGGTTGGCTGTATGAGCTCAGAGGCACGCCGTCTTTGTACCTGAGGTGGAAAGAAGAAAGAGTAAATGCAAAAAAAAAAACGTGGGCACTAGCTTTCCTCCAAAATGTATCAAAGCAAGGGAAGGCAGGTTAATGCTTGGGGAAGGGGTGTTCCAGTGCTCCTATGCCCAGACATTACTTATGCACATCTTTCATTAATCAACAGTTAATTCGGTTTGGTCTATTACTGCGATGGAGTGCATGGGCGCGGTGTGTCTTTGATCTCTCATTCCGTTTTGAGTTGCATATTGTCGAGGGCAGCTATCCGGGAGCTCATTGGGCTCGACAGGTCCCATCTGGAGCGGTTAAACCCACGAGCCGCAGGTTATCTGCATCTCGGCTTGGGTTCATGAATACAGAACATTATATTCTTTTCATCAGCTAGTCTCTCAGCAGCACTAGCATCACGGTCAGCATTTAAAAAACATTGCCTGAGGGAGAACAGTTAATTTCACTTTAATACGCACATCCCCCAACTCCAGGGATCAGAACCGGATGGAAATTTAGCCATATCCTTCATTTAAAATTGCTACAATGGTCGCATGCTTGCAACATTATTCTATACCTCTACTAATGAGCTAGTGCATGAATTATTTCAATAGAACTCTGCTAAATAATAGAGGAGCTATGAATCAGTCATGAAACTGTCATAACCTATAACCAAGGTGCATGTAATTAAAATGTCAATCTCTGAAAGTGTTGACAGATAAGAGGTGTTTCAGTGGCGTACTGGAAAGAGAGGTTCTCACCAATGGTGAGAAAAAGTACTCGGAGGTTTTACTTACTGCAATAGAACTACTCTGTTACAAGTAAAAGTCTGAAATTCAAAATGTACTTATAAAAGCACAAATGTATTGACATCAAAAAGTAGTAGTATGTGCAGAACTCTTTTCTCTTTACTCTCTTTTCTCCCCACTTCGGTTGTCCTATTGAACAGTCGTCATGTACCCACATGATGACTGTTGGATAGGGCTCTCGGAGCCCTCTGACCTTCCTTTGGTCTGCTGCTATTGTTCAATGAGATTCTCTTGAAATTGTTCTAAATGAGTTTCTCTTACTGGTGAATACTTCTCATAATGATGAATACTGCTGTTGTTCTCTAGTTTTTATTTATTTTCTATTTTCCTTGGAACCGCTAAAATGCACTTTTTATCTTGTGATTCTCTTTATACTACCTTGTCCAATGCTGCTATTAGTGTACTGTCTGTGTGTGTTTATAAAAACGTTGATGTACAAATGCACTTTTGCCCAAGACAATTTTCCCCCCGTGGGACAATAAAGTATATCTCATCATCTCATCTCATCTCAGAAATGTCCCATTTTAAGTTTCCAAATGTATGAAAAAAAATCTACAATCTACAATCTCACAATGTGTTGCACCGCGACGCATGTGAGCTTGTAGATCAGCTATTTTCAAATGGCCGAAATGTATATAGGCCGGGCTGAAGTGGTTAATGTATGCTTTGTAATAATAATCTAAATCTACAAAGTAACTAGTAAAAGTAAAGTTCTCAAATAAATGTAGTGGTGCAAAGGTCCGAGATGTAGTGGAGTAGAAGCAAAAGCATAGAGAATTGGAAATACAAACACCTCAAAACTTAAAGGACCACTTCACCACTTTTCAACCTATCTTCATATAATTGGTCCTCACTAATGTTCATTAGCAGCCATTTTTTTCTACTCAGTCTGTGTCTCATAGGAGGGCTGTGGGCAGTTCAGAAACCGTCCTCCAGGTTCTGAACTGCCCACAGCCCTCCTATGAGACTCAGACCGAGTAGAAAAAAATTGTGGTATATTATCATGAACATTAGTGAGGACCAATTATATGAAGATAGGTTGAAAAGTGGTGATGTGGTCCTGGTTCTCACCAGGTGACCTCTGGGGTTGGGCAGCCCTGGACGGTGCAGCAGAGTGTGACCGCCATGCCCTCCCAGACGGCGTGTGCTCTCAGAGGGATGGTGAAGTCTGGGGCCTTCCGGCTCAGGTCCTCTAAGTACTTGAGGTGGACAGTCGCCTTCCTCTGCGCCTGGAACACGGACAAGCCCATGAGTGACAGAGCTCAGCCCATTGACCCATTTAGACCTGATGCCGATTCTAGAAAAAATTGCTTCTAAACCCTAAACAGTTTTCTGAAAAACCTGTGTTTCTGTCAGTGGTTCTCAACCTTTCCATGTCAAGGACTCCCGGAATTATCTGTATTTGTTTGGCACATACATATACATTACATTACATACATTATGCCAAACAAAACTGCAGTGGAATGCAACAACAGACACCGAATTACAGAAAAAGGAGTGAAATGTATAAAACTAAATGACAGAAAGTCAAAAAACAACAGCAGAAGATCCAACTGAAACATTGTAAACTTGGGTGTTTGTTTATGTTAGGACGGTCACGAATGCAGCCAGACTCCTTACCTGTTTGCGCAGGGCCAGGTGATCAACGCGGGTGCGAATGACATGCTGATTCCTGATGACTTCTAGCTCCACCTTCTCACATTCATTCCCAAACATGGTCCACTTGTCTCTGTAGTATTCAGCATCAGCTGCCATGGTGTCTTTCAGCACATCCCTGGTAAAGAAAAACAACAAGATTGCACGGTATCTTTCCATCTATCTATTATGAAAGCGCTCTTCATTAATTTGATTTCGAGTGGGGGACTAATACTATAAGCACACTTAGTGGGAAAAATACAGTAATCAACATTAATCAACTCCATTGGGAGACTATGATTATACAATTACGTTGCTAGGACAACACTGGCCTCCTTTAGAAAAGGGGATACAGAGGGAGAAGATAATTTTTTATTGACAATACGTAAGTAAACAATCATCAGGCCATTTAGAGACTGGCCCATGAACAACAACATTCAGCACTCAGGCTACAGTGCAGGGGTGGACTGGCCACAGGACGTACCGGGCATACGGGCATATTCACCGGGAAAGGTCCCGGTGGCCTGCCACCATTCTGCTAATTTAATTGTACCTGTATCACTGAGTGACAAATGAACACTGTTCTATCTTGAATTATTTTGCCAGCATCATTCTTGTGAGAGCAACGAAGGGTTGTGTAGTTGTCTGTTGGTTTGTTTCATTTATGTTGTTCTGTAAAAGTGGTGCAGGGCTTGTTTGTTTGTGTGAGTTTCTGCTATCTGAGAGCTGGTTGTGGTGGGCCAGTCTGGGCCAAATTTGTGCGAAAGCGGGCCGAATTTTACCGGGCCGAATTATACCCACTGTACCATGGGTCTGCAGGAGAAACTTCAGAGCCTTTTGTGGATCGGCTATTTTCAAAACATCTTGACAGTATCAGAAGAATTTTGTATATTCTTGAAACATTTTAACAACATGAATATTGTACGGGGGTCACTGGCACAGAAATATTTCCAGATGAGGGCCCTTCACATGAAAAGGTTCGAGAACCTATTATGTCAACTCTTTTCCACAATGACACACACTCACTTACACATGCACATGACAGCCTAAGGGGCCAGTTCGCTCTTTTGTGACTGGAATATCAAAAGCGGCTGCCATTGTTGATTCCCGCCAAGGTGTTAACATGCAGCAGCAGTACTTTTTATGTCAAATGCTGACATGCGGGTCTCGCCTGGACCTCTTCAGGTAGGCACAGTTCAAAGCGATGCTCTGTGTCCTGGTCCCAGAGACGCCTTTGATCAAGCCAGTTGTCATGGAGATGGCCACTGGTACTTCTAGATTCACTTTGATTGGATCAGAGCCTTTTTCAACCGGGGAACCAACACATGGTGGCCAGTCAGTGTACGCACACGCACACCACACGCACATGCACACGCGCGCATGCACGCACGCACGCACACACACTTATGCATGTATGCACACATGTACAACAGTGAGGCACACAAGCGCATTTATTCACAGAATATTTATACACGCTTTGAAGGCTATACTAGGGCATGAATGGTCCCACAAATTCCTGTGATAATTGTGTCAATAATGCACATATACGCAGTCTCGCACACACATACACGCACACGCACACACACATCGATGCATGTTATTCGCCTGGGGGGTCTTTTCAAGGCTGTGTGTGTCTGAGAGTGTTATGGCTTACTTACCGCTCCAAGTGGTAATTTTTAATATCATTTCACGGTGTGAGGACCGGCTGACCTCCACACAAAAGAGCCAAACATGCGTGAGTGAGCATCATCATTTGCATAATAAGGCTCTCTCCGTGAACGGAGGAAGTGGAGGTGGAGGAAAGGTAGAAAAGCAGAGAGAAGATGGTGAAACAGAGACGGATGGAATGAGGTGGGGTTACCGTATGTACGAGAACCAAACATTACGGTGTGTGAGTGGTAAATGAATACTGGACAATGCAAGCACAATGGAAGCACGCAATGATATACACGGACTGAACAGTACAGTATGTGTGTGCGCACGCCACACATGCACATGCACACATTCGCGCGCAGATACAGGCCTATGCAACCTCATCCTTTTGTTATTCCAATGACAGCAAAGGTCCCATCATGCCACTCAATCACATGTCTAGTATCCGGGGATCTCAACACCATTCTGTGAGAGGGTTCTTCTTACAGTAATCCCTGCCAACCTCCCCCACCACTCTCTCTCTCTCTCTCTCTCTCTCTCGCTCCCCCCCCCTAC
>OOFJ01007576.1:1080-15568 GCA_900323375.1 Benthosema glaciale | reverse complement strand
TTTAGGTGATCACCGCTACAGCAAAAACTACAACATGACGTCACATCACATCAAACCACTGCTCTTTCTAGCCCTTCTCTCTGTTTTTGAGTGGTGTGAAACACCACTCCTACAACCAGCTTTGGTGTGGACTAAAATTAGGTGTGGACTCGAAACGTCCCGTGTCACACCCTGTCCACCGTAGACAGGTATGAAGTCATTTGAGTTCAAACGGGTAGGAATCATTACATAATAGTCATGTGAAGACTAGTACGTCAGTCCGTATAAGACCTCACACCACTCAGTTCACACGGGTGTGATTTTTTAACTGACCACCTTCGGTGGTCACCACAATGGGAGTGGATGCGATGCCAACCAAACCACCGACACGTTGAGAGCTTGTAGATCGGCTGTTTTCGGGGGGCGCAACCCAGCACTTTTTAGCTAGTAGAGATGCGGTGTAACGACATGGATGTCTAAACAAATTAGTTCAACGCGAAATGCTGCGTTCAAGTACAGGAGACTTTGGGGGGAAAAAGCAATTATCCTGAATGCAGACTTTGGGTATGTGGTATGGAAAGGAAAAGGAGGGGGCATGTGCATTTCCTTCACCATAGCAAATCCTGCATTCGTGGTCTGGAGAGGGCAGTTGTTTTACAGACGGGTAAAAGGGCAGGGGGCTGAAGTCCCCCCCCCCCCTTTGATGTCTATGTGTGCACGTCCCTGGACACGGTGGGGTATTGGGTTTAGTGGTCTGGCTGTGTAATAGCTCCAGTGGTTTTGCACCGAGACGTTGTTCAGCATGTGACTCGTCCCTCTGGGTTGACTCATTTTCCGTGGCGACTGGCGACGCACCACAATGTGCCATTAAGACGGCATCTTATAAAAACACGACAGCCCTCCCCGATCAGCATGGCCGATGCTCCCATTTGGTAAAAAAAATAAATAATAAGATTTGGATTGGAGGTTCAAACCGCTGTTGAGCTGTTCTCACTGTTGCAGGCCACATTTGAAGAAAAACATGAACATGAATTTGACTACTTTAGCCAATAGGCTTTCTTGGTCTTAAATCCGCTTAGCAGACCTGGTATTGAAGGGTACATTCCTGTGCTTAAAATATTCAAAGTTGCGTGCGAGACGCTAAATCTCATCAAATGGTCGTCTGTGGCTCAAATGCTGAATAAATAATGGATCTTGATATGAAAAAAGTTGAAAACCACTGTAATCTAAAACAAGGTACACACTTAATAGTGAAATGATGTAGATATAGGATCCACATAAAACACTAGCTGATACATATAACAATTCAGGGACACAATAGCCTGTGCCCTCTTTATTTAGCCATTCACAGTACACCAACATCTGTTTCAACTTTCAAACTTCACTTCAAAAGAGCACATTTCAAAAAGAACGACCAAAGTGAGCACAACTCCTACCCAATCCATCTAATCTCCAGTGGACTCCCGATAAAGCCTCACGAGACCACCGCCTGCTCATCTGGTGACATTTAAATTCAATGGATGGGACGAAACCGAGCGGAAACTATTTGAAAAGGCCCCGCATTTCAGAGCGAACGCAAAGACTTTACGATGACTTTAGGGCGTTTTCTAGCGGCTACAATCTAGCCTATACGGTACGTTTAAATTTAGATGTCGCCAGCGGAGATGTCTGCTGGCTATACGAGCGCAGATTTACCATTATGAATCCTACACATGACATCCACACTTAGAAGTATGCAGAAGAAATTTCAATCCATTTCCTTTGGATACAAACATCCATCACCAAATGTATTTGCAGATGAAATGTAATTAGCAGATGCCAATTACTGTCTGACTTGGAATTTGCCTGAATCGTAAAAGGTCCTAACCTGTTTAAAGTGGAAAAAGACAACTTAATATTACCGTCTCATGAAGCTGTTTGTGTGTGAGAAAGTTACCTTCGAACTCTCCTCTGGAGCCAAACGGGTCCCTGTAGCTCTCTATGAAACCTATGTAGCTGAGAAGAACAGATGGAGGAGAAGAGACGAGAACACATTAGAAGATATAAAATCGCAAAAAGAAAGAGAGGTCTCTCTTTATCATCAATGGATCCAAACTTTTGATCCACATAGTATCGAAACGTTGATGTGTTGTCAACAATAAACACCTCTGAAAGCTGCAGCGTGTGGATAATTATATTATATTAGATTAATTCGATTTTTTCAAGACCACCACATTTAGAAATCTTGTGTGAGGGTTAAAACGTGGCTACTTATATGGATTAATTCACTCCCAAAAAAGTGTTTCCAAAAGGAAAAGCCCATCTTCTCTTCCTTGTGGCTTTTCCCTTCAGGATTCGCCACAGCGAATCATCTGCCTCCATTTCACCCCGTCCTCTGACTCCTCTTCTCTCACACCAACCAACTTCATGTCCTCTTTCACTAACATCCATAAATCTTCTCTTTGGTCTTCCTCTAGGCCTCCTGCCTGGCGGTTCCAACCTCAACATCCTTCTACTCACTATCCCTCCTCTCTGTGCGTGTCCAAACCATCTCAGTCTGGCCTCTCTGGCTTTATCTCCAAAAACATCTGACATGTGCTGTCCCTCTGATGTACTCATTCCTGATCCATTCCTACTCCCAGAGAAGAACCTCAACATTTTAGTCTCTGCTAGCTCCAGCTCTGCTTCCTGTCTTTTCTTCAGTGCAACTGTCTCTAATCTAAACCATACAACAACATAGCTGGTCTCACCACAGTCTTGTACACCTTCCCCTTCATTCTTGCTGATACTTTCCTATCACACATCACAACCTGACACTTTTCTCCACCCATTCCAACCAGCTTGCACTCATTTCTTGACCTCATTTCCACCCTCTCCATTTCTATGAAATGTTGACCCCCAAGTACTTAAAACTCCTCCACTTTCTTCACGTCTGCTCCCTGTAACCTCACTGTTCCACTGAAGCCATGAATCCATGGAGAATTGGAGATTAGCATCTATCCGCCGGTCCTCAAATGATTGGCTTAGGAATGCTACAAAAACAAAAAACAATATCAATGGGGTGTATAGTTTTACGTGAGGGAAAAAAGATAACTCTTTGGGTGAACTACTCTAAAAATGGGGGACGCGGGGCACCCGCTGACCTAGTGGTCCAGGCGCATGCCACATATAGGCTTTGGCCTTACAGCATATCGGATATTCGAGTCCCGTTCATGACGAGCTTTGCTGCATGTCTCTGTCTCTTCTTCCCCATTTCCTGTCAAACTCCACTTGAAAACCATCAACAAAGGCAGAGAAGCAAAAAAAAAAAACAGCATTAATCACAGAAAACACCTCAAACGGTACCTCTCTACGATTGGTCCCTTGTCTTTGATCCAGTAGCGGGAGCCCTCCTTGTGGGCGTCCACCGAGCCGAAGGTGAAACTGCGGCAGTACTCCTCCAGCATCCGCCGCTGGTTGTCGTTGGCCGCGTGCGCCTGTCAACCAATCACAATTCAGTATTTTAGCCGTGACGTAAGCATCCCCTCCAGAGATACTTCCGGGTCCTACCGTTTGTGTCGCTTTTGTGTCCCCATAGAGTTATACTGTGTCCCTCTGCCGGAGCGGTGCTTGAAACCGATCTGAGACTATAAGTTTCAAAGTTTCATTTTGCCGCTTTCCTTTGCAACAACAAAACTACCGCTCTGCCAAGTCTGGCTGTGTGCCCCACACTGAATACTATCGCCATTTTATTTCATTGTGTCAACTAGATCCCCCCCTATTAGAGATCGTAGTAATGCAAACTAGATTCAACGCACTCAACCCTGCACAGTTTCTATATGCCCCCGGAATATTGTACTGAGCAAATGGACTGTTACCACGTCTTTATTGTCTCCACATCATATTTATTTTTTGTCATGGACACTTGCACAGTTACATTAGTAATTATACTGAAGTTGAATGCATTAAGACCCATTTAACATTCAAATCTTTCTGAAAAATAACATTATTGTAAAAGGATTCACACATTCAGATATTGCCATTTACAGTTCAATGGTAGACAGGCACTGGTGCCTCTAGAGCAGTGGTTACCCAACTGTGGTGCGTGCACCCCTTCTGGTTCGCGGTTGCCTTCCGGGGGGTGTGTGACATGAAAAGGCTAATGGTGGTGCTATGTTTTATTTGAAATATTATCACATACGAATAGTGCCTGTGCTGCATATATAAGCCATATTCAGGTTCATACGTGTGCATATATACATAGGACATCTCTACATAGCTTATGCAATTCATATTTCCATGTGGGGGGGGGCATCAGCTAGTTTGGGAGGTAACAGGGGGTGCATGGCCAAAAAGGATTGGGAAGCGCTGCTCTAGAGGATCCGGAAGTCGCCTAGCAGCACTACAAAATGACGTTGGACTAAAATACAGAATGGGTTCAAAAGGTACATTTAGCCTGCTCCTCCACTGACCTGTGCTTGCTGGAGGTAGTGGCTGACCTTCTCCATCAGAGGAGCGTAGTCGCCTCTCTTCACCTGGAAGTCTTTGCCTTCGAACGTGAAGTCGCCACAGCGCGAGGCGCATTCCCCCTCCGCCGCGCAGTCTGTGGAACCAGAGCACAGATGTTGGCTCACAAAGCTCAAAACAAGTAGGTGTAGAAGTCGAAAGAGAAGACTTTTAATCAATTTCGGGGGGGGAGAATCTTAAAATGTAGTTCCTTCAAAGGTACCAAACATAGCAGATCTACAAGCTCTCAACGCATGTCATGGCAATGTATTGTGAGCACACAGTACACACACTATTGTACCGACTTCTACTCCTAGTAATGACATGTTACACTGGTCCTTTAAAACCAGGATCTCATCAAATGTGTTTTCTCAAACACAGGAAAAAAAAAAGACAATGACAGAGGTCACAACAAGAGATCAAAATGACACGCACATTCCAAAGCCATGTTGGTTGCGTGCTCATTCCTAGAATACAACTTGACGTAGAAACTTGAAGAATTGATAGCGACATAGAAACAGAAACGTTAAAAATGACTTTTTTTTGTTTGCAGAAGTGGTAAAGTTTCGTGCCACACAGTCTGTTCTGAGGAATCTCGGGAATCTCACACTTCTGACCTCAGACGTCAAAAGAAGGACATTAAAGTTAAGTGGCTTGACTGAAGGATGTGGATCTTTGGCCAGTAGAACGAAAACGTATATTAAAAACATAGTCAGTCAAATTGTATATATACAGTTTGCAGAGCAGATACATTGCGGAGCTTGTAGATCTGCCCTTTATGAAGATGTTTTTGTTCTTTTGAAGTCGGCAGGGCTAACAGTTCTCTTCATAATGATGTTGGGGATGGCCAGGTTGAAAGTGGTTCATTTATGCAACTACGATAAAACGCAAGAAAAGAACGCAAAAAACGTAAACACCCTGACCTTTCTGGACAGCCGATGCCAGGCGCACCTCGTAACAAGGCTTCCCTCCGTTCTCCCTCTTGAACAGACGGGTGTTGTAGGCGGACAGGTTCTGGAGACGGGACGAAAGAACAAAATAAATAGTCTATTCAAACGTGAAAAGAACATTTTTGAAAAAGCATACCTGATCTACAAGCCCCACAACGCCTTGTGCCCAACATGTTGAGAGCTTGTCGATCTGCTGCCCTTCAAAGCCATGTGGCTTGTAGCCTGGAAACCAGCCCAATTTGCCACAGGAAAAAAAATCCCTGGGTAGATTGGGTCTGGCACTCCTCAATTTGAAATTGAATTATATTTCCCTGAGCCCAAATTTGTGAGGGACCAATCAGAGCCCACTATTCAAAGTGAGACCTTTTTTTGCTGCGACATTGGAATCTGTTTGTAACCACCTCTTGGAAATAACAACAAAGAAGTTCCAGACTAATATCTACGCAGTGATATTAGTCTGGCCATGCCAGGCTAATGTGCTTGAGCTCCACGACTTGTGAATCACTGACATATTATTTAATGTGTCACCCCCACCACCACCACCGTTTCATTTCATTACAGTCGAGAACAGTTGTCCTGTAAATCAAATTAGTCAAAGCATTATCTATGCCTGCTGCTTTGCAAAAACGGAAATTAAAGATCGGATGTACCAACATGTATGGAAATTATGGGATGGCTGAGATATTTCTCAACTCACGAGCTGGGCTCGGCAATCGCCTCTTTTTGATCTAACTTGTGATCAGATTGGGCTATTGAGGTTGAGGTGATACTAGTGTAAGTCAGTTGAGATACGAAAAACAACCGTTGTTAACCATTTGTGTTTCATAAAGTCTTTCTCCCCAGATAGTCAGAATTGATCTTACGTTTATTATTATGATTCAATTATTTACCCGGTTCTTTGTTAGGTTTTATTGTTAAATGATTGACTTATTCAAGGCATTATTTAATTAGCAGCCTACAATGGGTACATAAAAAGCGAAGGTGGTTTTCGCCATCTGGCACTGATTGATCACGTCGCCAGCCCTTTGGAAAACGACAAAGTGATTCTGTACCCGAAAAGCCAGCCCGCCCCCCGTCTCGACTGAAAGGAAGAGACCAGAAGACGTGGTCTGCCTGCCAGAGCCCCTGCAGTCTGGGGGTGCTTTGTGCTCTGTGGTCGACATTCTATCCAGTATGAGGCTGTGGTGGGATGCGGACATGCTTGTCAGGTTGAAAAGAGAAAAAAATATATACTGTATATAGACAAACGGAGTTCCTTTTGCAAATGTGTCTTGGATTTGTCTGTGGTGGATGAAGGAGTGACTACTCAGAGAGACCCGGTAGGGTGTAGAGGGCTTGCTGGCTGCTGACCTGTGAGTCGAGGAACTTTTGGGCCAGCTCAGCGTCCTCCAAAGCACAGTTCCCTGAGAAATAGGTGGTAATGCCCTGCAGCACACAAGAGGAAGAAGACATTTAGTAACCATACCCGGTAGCTGGAATGAAATGCATCTTTTTTTAAAAAAGGGTTTGTTAAAACAAAAACATTTGTTAAAAAAGGTTAAAAGCACTATTATGATTATTATTGCTATAGATTATGTGCTATATCTTGCGCCACCCCTTATCCCTGAACAAGTTTGAAAAACATATTTAAAATAGTTCAGATCTGAAAGCTCACATTGTGTCAATGTAGATTGGTAGATAGGGCCAAGAATGTTTGTTCATTACATTTTCGGGTGGATTGCACATTTTATGGTGTTCTTTTCCAATTCCACTTGTTTAATTTCTATCCTGTCCGACTTCTCTAGCCTGATTGGATAGAATTGGCCTCCCGACCTCGAAATGCATTTATTGTTTAATAAAGAGCTGGAGAGACGTGGAGACTCCCGTTAACTGAACAAACACTCTATAGCAATTAGTACTTTTAACACTTATTTTAACCAAAGAGAATCACTCGCCCTACCGTTAAATATAGCTCATTAAAGATTACAAACACACACACACACGTTACCTTGTCCCCCAGGCCCAGCTGTTTCTGCCTGCTCTCTAGCGAGTAGAGGAGAGAGGCACAGCGGTCCCACAGAGCCTCCATGTCGCTGGGCTGGTCCTGAAACGCCTGGCTGGCCCACACCAGAGCCTTCAGCTTGTCCTGGGTCACGTGCACACACACGGGCACACACACGCGGGCACACACAAGGAGAAGACACACAATGAGAAAATGCTACTACCATCCATGTCAACATTCATTCGAAAACTGTACGGGTGGTGGGTGGGGGCAGAAATCAGACAGAGAAAGACAAATACAATGACATACTGTAATACTATACATTATCTATACCCTCTGTAGAGCCTGCCTACCTTGGGGAGGTTGGGGATGAACTTGGTGTCTCCAAAAGACTTGTAGTTTCCCATGTTGGCGTACAGACCTGCTGCATACACCAAGAAAGCCTGGACCAAGACGCCATGCAGACAAAACATTATGAGGGACAGCCACAATTATTACATGATTGCCAAATCAATGATTTGACAATTATAATTTTTTTTGCATGATCATCATAATCAAGCTTGTAGATTGGTGAATCTAATTTATCGTAAGTATAAAGTTATTACATTATTACAGTTAGTACATTATTTGTCATATCTGCCCTGTGCACTCATAGTTTATGAGGCCGAAAACAATGGCAAAAATCGCACTTGTTTGAGCGACAATTCATCGTCAAGTGTCTGGATGTTTGCATGTGGGTGCAACGTCTTAAGATCCTTTCAGACGGGGAGAAGGTGACGCAGGCGTTCCCGCCTGGATCAGCGACAGATCTGCTCATGGAGGGGCTGTGGGACACGTATCGTGGGGGCAAAAAAAAGCTAACCACAATCCAGGTCTATTCGCTCGTAGGCCGTGTGCACGAAACGAGCATGCAACCGCCTCTCAACTTCTCTGCGTGTCCGACACAAACTCACGGCTCTCATTGAAAATCAATTACTGGGCGGGTCAGTCGCTCGCCATCTGAAAAGGCCTTTAGTTCCACAGAGGAATGAGAACCACGGTGGGTGGGAGGGGTCCGGTCAACACACCTGGTACTCTTCGGGGGTGAGTCCGGCCGCCAGGCCGACCTGCTCCAGCTGGGCGGGCGTCTGTTTGCCAAAGATTCTCTGCAGCAGGACGAAGATGTCGGTGGACTCCGGCGAGGTCTGCAGCAGCACCGCCAGCCCGCCGTACCTAAGACCACCGACCATGTCAACGTGTGTCATTCTGGTAAGATATCATGATGTAGATATATGTAGTATGTACACAGTGTGTCAATTAAGCACGTCCTTATTCTGGGCCAGTCTCTGAACAGGTGAGAATTCGGTAGGAAAACAAAAATTGCAGATCATCGGCCATTTTCACAAAAGAGAGAAAAAACGCGGTGTGGTCAAATTAAGTTTACAGGGTTTAAGTGGTTAAATAATAGATTCAAACTTAAAATAATTGAATACAATAAAATAAACGTCATTGGTAATAAAGTTACATTTTGCCTTGTTTTACCATTTTGAAAAACATTTTTGAATAGTTAAATGGCCAGTCTACAAGTTCACAACATGTGTTAATCACAACACATGGTTGAACTATTAAAAAAATTCAAAATAGTAAAAAAGGCAAAGAAGTTAGGGACAAGGGGTTTAGCGGACGACGAAAACGGAGCCCAAAATGTACCAGCCCTTCAGACTTGCTACAGAGTCCTCGTGCTGTGTACTGCATCGTACCAGGCTCCGCGGGACAGGTAATGGGAGTACATCTTCTCTCGCGGCGAGAGCAGCTGGAAGGCCTCGCGGCAGTCCAGCGCAGAGACACCGATGTCATTAGGGAGGTAGTACTGGGAGTCGACCATCTTCAGGGCTGACGGGGTTAACACTGGTGAGGAGGAACTGGAAGCAGGGAAAGGGAACACAGGGAGGGAGGTTGAACAGACGACACGAGAAGGATAAGGAGTTGAGTGGAAGCAGAAGAAGATAGTGTAGGAGGACACGTTTCACAAGCAGTGGGTCTGAACCCATGTGTTGGGTCACGCCGGACCCATTTTTATGGGTCACGACTCACGACTCGAGTAAAAATCTCATTTACTTTTCCTACATTATTTGTATTTTTATAAATCTTAAAAATAAATGTATCAAATAAGAAATGGCATGAATACAAAAAAGAAATCTAATAATTAAGTAGTACTGAAAACAGCCAATCTACAAGCTCTTGTAGATCTGCTGTTTTCACTAGTTTTGAGTCCCGGGCAAATGACTATAATTTCTCTTTGGGGTCTTCTTGAGCTAGAAGGTTTGGGAACCACTGGTGTAGGACAGTAGGAGGCAAGGACAGGGACAAAAGGTCAAAGGGGACGATGAGGAACGTGACAGTTCAGATGTCTCTAGTCAGCAGCCAGCAACACTAGACATGTGATGTTTGCTTTGCTTGCTTATGATCATCAGTTTAGTTTAAGCCTAGACTCAAGTGATAAAAATAAGAGGCTGTTTGTCTTGTCCTGCAACCTGTAAGTCATAATCACTTCCATAGACATCGCTCTTCATGAGAAACAAAAGTTCCATTTGATTGTATTTAACGGCATAAACAAACGTTATCAATATTGCACCTCATAGCTCGTGCTACCCTCTTGGTGTCTGTATTCTGCAAGCATTTGGTTTAAAAAAAAAGAAATCCAAAATTGCCATTGAAAACAATCAGAAAGGACTTTTAGAGTGGGCTCTTGAGTTGAGCCGACCTATGGAACTAATTCAGACTTACAGGGATACAGTACAAGGCAAACAACCAGAGTTTAAGCCTATAGAGCAGAGTCTGGGAGACACAGAAACCAAAAATCTGAAATAAAGAAAGTTGTTCTGTGTATCCACAACAATTCCACAGCATCAGGTCCATTTGGTTCCATTTCTTACAAAAGGATGAATGAAGAACAATGACGATTTTTACTGTGTGCCAAAGGTTCAGACCTCATCTATGAATTGAATACCTTATATATAACTCTATGATGAATACAGGCATGGTCTGATTCACCACCTGCTCTACAAAGAAGCTAACAGTTACCTTTTATAAAGCTGAATGTGGACAAAAACAGCCAATTCTACTGTAAATCATGGAAAAATAAATATATAGCTACTACTATGTAAGGTCTGGATGCATGCCTATAACTCCGCCAGAACAGGATTGCTTTTACTTTTGTTTCTATAGTACACCTACACCGGCTATTACGATGATGATGATGCTGCTGGAGACTTGCTAACGTTAGCAGACATGCTAAACGTACAGCTGGTATGCAATGAGAGAACTTTATAAACAAAAATCGTGGTGAATAACCATCCCAATCATCACACACTTCCCATATGACCCGCTTCTAGCTGCTATTTGCATACACGGACGTCTATCTCCATTAGGTAAAACATCACGAATGAACTCTAACTTACTGACTGGGGTTGGTACTTTCTTCAGCAGCTCTCTTTCTTTACTGTCAATTTGCAGTCTCACGCTCTCTACGCTCACTTCCTGTATTCATTCAACGCAAGGCTCGCCCCTCGACCAATCACAGCGCTGACCGATCGATTGACAGACAAGACCACCCAATCAGAATCTAAAACAAAGCATGCTACAACCAGAGCCTTTAGAGTATAGACAGAGTTGTGACAACTCCGTTCACTTCCATGGGTCCGGTCTAATGGCGGCTCATAATCCCTTTATTTTACATTGTTTTGTAGTAATAGTACAACATAAACATTACAGGGACTTTAGTTGTTACTGTACGATACTTTAAAACGGTTGTCATGTTGCACACATGCTTAAAATAGCTCTTATTTGCGCCGTCCTCGTTGAAAACAATGCATTTCCAACTCCAGTTTGTCCCTATTCAGGCTGCATGAACAGCAGCTCGAGCGCTCAGTTTCTGACCCCTCAATGTCGCAACTCTTCTACTAGAAGGCTCTGACTACAACAACCTTGTCCTGAAAGTCTGAAACTACAATGTCTCCACATGTAAGAGACGTGCGTGGTAGAATATCGTTACATTGTGTCCCGGTAACGAACGTATCGTATAGCATTATTATATAAGAGACATTTTAACGTGAAAGTCGAAGCTGCTACACGCTGGTTATGACATGATTATTAAACAAGTATTACTAGCTTCGCGTCCAGTATGGAGCACCGTGAGACGAGGTGGCCGAGTGGTTAAGGCGATGGACTGCTAATCCATTGTGCTCTGCACGCGTGGGTTCGAATCCCATCCTCGTCGACATGAGCCTTTTCCATTTTCCCGTCGTCGTTGTTGATCCGACGCGCCACGCGTGCCGCAACATTGTCCTCGTCCTCCACGTTAGAAAACAACAACTCGTCATAATAACGGCGACCGACTGACTGGATTTGTAAGCCTCGCGATGCAGTACTAACTGTCAGCCAGTAGGTGTCGTCCACCCGACACCAGTGAAGAGACCATGCTCCTCCTCCTCCAACCCAATACCCGTATATAACTATGCTCCGCCTCCTCCATACACGTATCATACAGACTGGTTAAATGATGAATAATGGCTTATTTGATATTGCAGATGTAAGTAAAGTCCTTCGAAAAGTTATGTGTTGAATACACAGGACCCCAATGGAAACAAACAAGTCATATAGTGGTTTCTTGAGTTATGCCTTTAGCATCCTTTTGTATGATGAAACTGCAGGCCTACCTCCATATATCAATCAAATAAGCAAGGAATATCGAGCCACGTGTCCACTATAGGTGGACTAAACTGACAAAAAAGCATAAATAAACTGTGTGACACAGCCTATGTGTGTCGATCTGCCCCGTTATTTTGCAGATATAGCCAGCGAAAATAATTAATAGTGCTTGCTTAGTAAATCAATGGAAGACCTCAAGACCGTTTATAATCTGTTTTAGGAGTAGGACGAAAGTAGCAGATCTACAAGCTCACGCGGTGTGCTCAACTGCACATTTTAACCGTCATTCGATCAATAATGTCAAAAACTCAAAATGACAGACCGAAGCCTTCAGGATCAGGGAGTCCATTAATTATGCTTGTAAATGATTTATCAACCGATTAATTAATTGTGCGTACAGTACATACCGTATTTGTTGCTGCGTTCCTCCGGTGTTTCGCAGTCTCTCCCGTGACCGTGCTTTAAAGTGCGTCGTTTAGTTTAGTTTCGTTTCTGTCGGACTTCTCGACTTCTGGGGAAATTAGCTCGCTGTTCGATCTCTGTAATGAACAGAGGTGTCGCCAAAGACACGGGGGGTGTTCAATGTGGGCGATGGGGCATTAAAGACGCCATTTACAATATTGTGATGATGATTATTTATTTTGGTGTTATTTTTTACTTTTGATGAATTGAATACATACATTTTGTGTTATTATCCTTTGTGACCAAGTGTATGTATTCGTGCTGTTCGCATTTATGTCTAAAGAAAGTAATCAATCAATCAATCAATCATTCAATCAATCAATCAATCAACCAACCAACCAACCAACCAACCAACCAACCAATCAATCAATCAATCAATCAATCAATCAATCAATCAATCATCAAAAGTTGTTCTGCCTAATGAAAACAGTCATGTTTAATATTTAAACATTATGCAATGTACAGTAATTACAGTGCAGGAGATTAATTTTCCAGAGCATCGCCATCAGAGTGCATGTATTTATTTTATTGAAAGGATTATAAAAGTATGGCGAATTTGAACAAACCAAATAAAAAAACAACGCATGCATAGGACTTCTTCTACAGCAGTGGTTCTCAAACCTTTTGGGCCGTGCACCCCGTTACCTTCCGACCTAGCTGACGACATGGAAATAATAAGAATTGCATAAGCTATATAGAGACATACTGTATATCCATATATGCACACATATGAACCTGAATATGGTATATAAATGCAGCATAGGCTATATTCTGCATATACTTGCCATATATTGGCTTAATATGTTGATGTATTTAAACTAAAACCATAGCACCACCATTAGCCTTTTCATGTTGCGCACCCCATAGAAGGAGCTCACGCACCACAAGGGGTGCACGGCACCACAGTTTGGGAACCACTGTTCTACAGCTTCTGCGGTCAGATTTTCTTCTGTTTCTTCAATGGTCATCTTTCTCTTTGTTTTGAGAACAATCCCATGGGAGCTGAGCGGGGACCATTTGAGGTGTGAGGGTTGTTTGGCTGCGGTGGTATACCATGCAGTGAAGGGAAGGGGAAACCTACACCGAATCACCCGTGGGTGTCTGACTGTCTGTGTCTTTAGTGGTTTACTGGGAACATTGGTTTATTTATGAATGAAATGGGCTCATCTGACACCACTTTGTGGTGCATTTTAAATGAGATGAAATGATAACAATAACCTTTTACTCTTTTTTTTTTAGGCCAGGCCACGGGACTCCTTATCGAAGCAGGGACACCAACGACACTATGGTCTAATTGTGTCGCAGATTAAACATATCCACATATTTCATATAGATATAGCGCCATAGACTTGTTTGACAGCACTATTAGTGTTGTGTAATACATTCATCTTTGCTATCTTTCTATTAATATCTGTACTTGGTCTGTTTGATCTTTTTCCCCTTCAACAACAAACGTCTTCTTTACTGAAAATAGCCTACAGGTATCTATAAGCTTACAGCACGTTGCACGACTACTTTCGGTGAAGGTTCCTCCCAGAATAGGGATACTGTGGTATCCCCCCCTAAGAGTTACTGTCCCCCCGGACAGTAACTCTTAGGACCCCTTTATGGGCCCGGACCCCCTGTTGAAGACCCATGTGTGCTAACTTTATTCCAGAACAAGATTCCCCCTGTCCTCTTGAAAATAATCCTAAAGACCCCCTTTTGTAAGTTTTGTAATAAAGTAAATGCACCCCTGCTTAGTTTTGAGGCCCATTCCAGGCATGCATCTTTTATATCAAGGTTGAAACCACCACCCCCACCCCCAGTACCCAGGCCAACGGACCGGCCTCCCCTCGCTATACCTTCGCACCTCTTGCTGTGCAGTTTTCTTTTCTTGGCCACATTTTTCATATATTTCTTTTGGTATGTTTCATATTTGAAACCACTGCATTTTCCAGCCAAGCCATGAGGAATATGACAC
>OOFJ01007470.1:1148-11860 GCA_900323375.1 Benthosema glaciale | reverse complement strand
CCATTAGTGAATGATGTCCCATTTACATTATGAGTATTTATATTTCATTAAAATACCTCAGATACCGGTAGTTTAATGAAATATAAATACTCATAATGTAAATGGGACATCATTCACTAATGGGACAGCTGGTTGGTGAAGTCCACTCTATAATGTGTAAATGTTTAGAAGGTTAACTCATTATGTGATTATATTTTGCTGTGATCACCAAATGATCTTTTCTCTTGCAGGAAATGAAGAAGGCTATTCTCTCTGACATGACCAAACTGGGCAGAGAAGCAGGACTCAAATCATTTGAGCAGGTCACCACAAGTTGTAAACTAATTGACTATTGCATACATAGGTCAAATTATATTGGACTATTAACGGCACATGCTCTACCAGATGCAATAAAGTACAATTCTTTGCAGAATTACACAGTATAGTACCAGAAGATTAAAGGAACAAAATGAACTAAAGAAATATCTCCATCTGCTGGTGGGCTAAAGCCTCACTGTACATAGCAAATATAATAATAATAATAATAATTGTTCTATGGAATCTGTCCCCATTACCCATCCTAACTATTACTATAGAGAAGCAGTGGTGGGGGAAAAAAGTGAAAGTATCAATATACTTCTATGTCTGGAATTCAAAATTTACTTGAGTAAAAGTACAGGTATCAAATCGCTTATATGATTGCTGTAACTGTGCACGATATAATTTATTATCGTCCACTCCAAGCTGACAAACTATGATAATTATGTGAGCAAGCATCCACACTGATATCATTACATATTGTGGTGTGGACTTTTTATTTATTTATAATATCTATAACTGTAGCTATAATATGTATTGTGCTTGGTGTGGATGGCCCATTGCTGTGGGGAAAACGTTTGACTTTCCCCACAATGCGCAAACGATACAAATGTCAACTAAATTATTTCCAATGTTGCCACATGGTTTTCCTCTCACCCTACAGGTGAAGGCTTTGCATCTCCATCCAGAACTGTGGACCATTGAGAATGGTCTTCTAACGCCTACACTCAAGGCCAAGAGGGCAGAGCTGAAAGCACTTTTCCAGCCACAGATAGATGAACTTTACGCCGGCATCCAGTAATTGGACAAACCCATGCACCACAATGGCCTTCTATTTTGGCTTTCTGCTTTTTGACTTTGACATTAAAAAACGTGATTTAATTCATTGTTCCATTTATGCAGTAGTTCTATTTTTTTTAACATTAAATTCCACATTGGTATAAATTGTGAAGTTGTGTTACAGGGCCTGTAGTTCTAAACAAGAGACAGAATTCCTGAAAATACCTGTAGTATGTGTTTTATTTTTTCCCCTACGTTTTCCTAAAACAGTAATTTGAAGGTCAAATGCAGGTCAATTAAATCTCAGGGGCCATCAAATTATATTGGCTTTGGAATGTGACCAAAAAACCTCCATCAATTCAAGGCTTCATGGGCGTGTGTAATTGATAGAAAATGAGTCCTTTCTTTTGGTTTGGAACTACTCCTTTAACCCCCTAATAAGCCTAATGGCTCTTCCTTGAGTGCTCGTCATGACCACCTGTCCCCTTCCTTCAAACCGAATGGAAAGATCAAGCCATGCTATTATTTTTTACTTATTACGCACTTCAAAGTGAATACCACAGTAAGGCTGTGTTCACAGTTAAGAAAAAATAGCCACCTCCTTTTAACATTACACCCTATGAGAAATTACCAAAAGGCCACAGCGGACACTGTTCGAAGGCACTGGTCTGATTGCTTTTTCTGGCAGAGCAGCGCTTTTAAAAGTTGAGAATAGCTTACTAGCTTTATGTGCCTATGATGTGGAGTGGACCTCTTTGTGACCAATACGGCCATGCTGTATAGGCCACAGAGGCACTAAACTACCAACAGCATCCCCCCTCTTCTGCCGTCTGATGATTCATAATACATAAGGCAGAACTATAATACACCAGCATCTACTCCATATGGAGTCCGTGTGTTTGACAGCTTGTCTAGAAAAGATAAGATTGATACATTGTAGGTGGGAAGCTATGCCATGCTGTTGCTCAATCTTGATTCACTTCACATCTACACCAACAAGTTTCAAATGTCTTCAATATTTTGTACTTTCCAGAGTTACAAAATTGAAGTTGGCTTATGTTAATCGCATGAGATCCACAATATGCTGTAGGGCACTTAGTGTGAACATATCAAAGTACAAAACAACACATTGGATCCTCAGTCAAATCCTTGACAAAACATGCAGAATCTTTTGCCAGACGAGTATTTTCTTTGAAGAACAGCTTGTCCATATCTATATTCTATTTAGACCTCCCATTAATATGGCCAGTATCAAGAAATGGAAACTTGTTTTCTGTATTTTGAAAAGTGGTCTTGCCTAAGATCTGTGTAGTCTTCACAAGTCCCCAAAAATGAACTAGCTACTATTTCAAAATTAATGGGCTTGAGTTAAACACTCAAGGCGGCATAATTGCTTTGAAATGAATGGGCTTGAACCTTGAGTTAAGCACTCTAAGGTGGTATAATAGCTTTGTTATTGTCCAGAGTCCAACATAATTTATACTTCATATAACTGTGCCAAAATGTCAGGTTCTACTGAAAGACGAGTTATCTTCGGCAAGGGACACAGTCGTGTGACATAGTATAAGATTTGCCATTACTCATAGCCTCAAAGGCTCAAACTAATTAAGTCGCCTTTAATCTGTTAATGGGAAACACAAGATCTGTGCTCGGGTCCAGAAGGTCATCTCTATGTTTAAAGTGCCTTGCTTCTGTCTCCATAGCCCCAAGCAGCTAATGGAGGAGAATGTCCTCTCCCTCTTCATGTCTCTCTGGCCACACTTACTGAACAACGGATTCGTATGTTATCTGCGTGCAGCGAAGACCTATGAAGTTCAGGCTCTCTTGACCAGAGCTACCCGTTTGCCCATAATGGACTCTCACCACCACCCTCCCATAATGGGCAAATTCAGCCATGGGCTCCTCGGCAGGGTCCAAACATTCCATTTCATGAACACTGTTGTTACAGTGGTTGGCCTTGTACAGACTTGGGTCATTTTTGCATACCAGAAGTCTGCAGTGCTTACGGATGCTTCCCTGCACTGGACCAAAGTAAAACCAATGGTCCAATTAAACCGCTACCTGAGCAGGGAAATTCTGCCAACAGCCTTATCAACGGTTGCTGAGGTAAGCCCCTGTTCATACTGAAGCCTTCTTTATACCAAGTCATGTGACTCGCAGAAAGTAACTTGATTTTCAACTGACCAACAGAAATCTGTTATCTCTGGCATGGAGTCTTAGTATAAATTAGCTTGAAGTGTTGCATTTGAGAATAACAGACTCTGCAAGATGGCTAGTCAATTATTGGTATCTGATATTTATTTTTGTTTTTCTTATCTTTTCAATAACGCTTGTGGATGGAACAAAGGTTCCTTCTGGCTCGTTGCCTGGTCCTACTACATCCCTGGAATGGTTTAAAACCGCAACAATTCCAGCCAAACAGATGGTTGCTCCAAAACCAGCAAAAGAGATTTCCCCTCCAACCCTAGCCACCATGGACCTCCAGCCAGGTGAATTTAACAATTATTAAAAGCATGTGTTGGAAGAAGGAACTATTAACTTTTTTACTTGAGTAAAAGTATGCTATTGTAGAAAAACTGTTATAAGTGCATGTTCGGTATACAATATATACAAGCTCACAAGGTGGCACATTGCAATGCGTTATGAGCTTGTAATTCAGCTATTTTCATATAGTGTTTATAAGGCAAAAGTATGTTTTGTATTCAAAATAACAAATGTTATTTATATAGTTTTCCTCAGAGCTGTAGTAGGGTAGAAGTAAAAGTATTGACTATTGTAAAATACTAAAGAAAGTCATACCTTACATTTTTACTTAGTGGCTACTCAAGTAGCTACTCAAGTACAGTACTTGAGTAGCCTACATGTAGTTACTTTACACCACTGAACAGAACCTGAAATAGTTTCCCTGTCAGAAATTCAACCTAATCTGTTTGGTTTAACAAATCAAACTGCCTTGGTTATTCTCAGAGGTTACTGAAGGCAAGAAAAGGCAAGCCAGTCACTACTTCATCAAGATGCTGAGGACTGTTTTCTGTTGCTTCGTCCCCAGCTATGAAGAACTGGAATGAAGGAACAGCACTGTACAGCATGTTTATAATCAACATAATAAAAAGGCAACGTTTTGCTATGTTTGATACATAGGCTACAGTATATTTTTATAAAAAAAAGTTTTTTATTCTTTTGAAATTTGTAAATTATTGTAAATGTTAATTGTGCATATTGTAGCTAACATATTTTGTGTTTTACAATATTAATGAAAATGTTCAAATACATATGTGTTATTAGCGTTATGTCATGGTTATTCCATTTATCTAACTCAAACTATTAAATATATCATACTTGAAAACTAATGGCAGTAGTATTTAGGCTTACATCTGCACACTGCAGTAATCACATGTTCACCTTTAATAGTCAAATAAATCATTGACAGATTAAATATGTGTATATAATGTGTGTTTGGTGATTTGCGTAGTATGCTATAGTAGGCTACCTCCATTGACAAAACAAGCAAAACAAAACTATAATTAAAATGTAGAATTAAAATGAAGAAATTTCAGATTTTGTGGTGATATTCTGAAAATGGGATATTAAAATAAGTGCCATCTATAGCCATGTCTAGGTCTGGGACTGGGACAGTAAAAAAGCCTATTCTGCCATCTCGTGGCCAGAAAGAAAATAGCTTTTAAAACTTGATTCTGGGACTCAGTCGTTCCTGCATGCTCGGCTGGACAGCCTACCCACTTTATCTCTACCTGAATGTAGTTCTTCTAACTTAGTTCTATGACCATCTCCTTGGTTGGTGCGTCTGTATCATCTTTTAGAGTCCCGCAACAACATATTCACCGTCTCCCGGACCTTCAGGCAGCGTACACCTCGCTTATAAACATTCTAATCGCCATCTGACACACAAAAACACGCGCTCCATGGATTTCACGGATCGTCCCTGGACTCAGTTCTGAACCGGAGAAGCTTCAGCGTTCTTCAACATGGCTTCTTCCGCCACAGGTGACCGCCAAGACCAGGTAATAAGCGCAAGTGGACTTTCACCTCACCACCGAAACAAAATGCTACATTTCAAGCAAAACCGCTGCAAACTTATATTTGGCATTATCATTCGGTATGTTTGTAAAAAGAAGAGAAGAGGAAAAAGTAAACATTTAACTCAATAGTGATTGTGTTTTTGCTCACTAGGAGTAGGACATGTGATGTCTGTCTGGGATTTAGACAAATTAGTTTCACTTTTAGTCAACTACTTCTTTAACTCACTGGCCTATTACTGATTATTTTCATTTACTAACCGTGACAAGCTCCGGAGCTTGCAAAGTGGCCACTTTGTATGAACATGCAAATAGCGTACTCCCATGCAGTCAGTGGTATATTTGGCTACTGTAACGTTATGCCTTTTGAAGTGCCCTGCGGTCACCCGGTGTTGTTATAACGATATTAATGCGTTGCTTTGGAAGTAGTTTGAAATTTAGTAGTTTGAAATTATGTGTTAATACTGTTTGAAACAGCTGAGCGTTTTCTCTGCGAAGCTATAGTGTGTCACACCACAGGTGTTTGCCTGTCGGAGTAATCAATTGGCATGAATAAGTTATTGTGACTGCCTTGCACGAAACGCCCATTATTACTCATAAAGACTATGGGCTCGATTTTCGTCACTGCTAAAGCCCTTATCCCTAAACTTCTTTGCCTTTTTTTACTATTTTGAAAACCATTTTTGAATAGTTCAACTAGCCAATCTACATTGACACGTTGTGAACTTGTAGACTGGTCAGTTTAACTATTCAAAAATGGTTTTCAAAATAGTAAAAAAGGCAAAGACTTTTAGGGATAAGGGGTTTAGGGAGTGACGAAAATGGAGCCCTATATACTAGTACTACACCGTAGTTACAAGCACAACCGAGTAGCCCAATTGGGTCTGGAGTGGACTACTGCATTGTAATAAATAGCCTACATTGATAAAAAAAAAATGTTGAGACTGAAAGTGATTGAGTTTGAATGACCACTTAAACAAGGAAGAGAAGTCACAGTGCTGTCACGCTGTGACATCCACCACCTGCTGCCAACCTGTCCAGGAGCAATGTTACCTAGCTATAAGGCTACTTGTATAAGGGGTTTTCCCCCCAGTGATGTCTTTGGCTTGCTTTAACTCTAAAACAACTTACAACCTGGTATGGCTATTTTATTTATTTATTTATTTTTGTCATTCATTATCCTGTAGGTGAGAATTCTCAGACATTGTCAAAACCATGATCTGAATGCCACCTCACATAACCACAAACACTCTCACCCCTTCATATGGCACAACAGCCAGGCTTCTGGCAGTGGCCCTCATTTTTCACCAAAAGCTGCGGAAAGCCGTGGAATTCAACCATAAAATTGTGTGGATTAAGAAATCACCACCAGTTGAAAGTAACAGCAAGCTACTTGTTTAGTCATCACTAGGTTTCATACATTGAACTCATAACCGGACTGCCTGGTTCAAAGTGTAGATTTGATCACGTCTTTCAATTCATATTTTTATGTGACTTTACATATCTGTCTGCAGCATATCTGACAGGCGTTGACATTAGCCACTAAGGGTTACCTGGCTGCACCTGCCCCTGGCAGGTACATAAAACCTTCAGGCAGGTGGAGTTTGCTTTCAGGTTGCCCGACCGGGCAAGTGCTCCTTTGAGAGGGGATGCAACTGTCTATGGACAGTAAACACAATTATATCACCTGAACATGGCCATATTGCTGTCATCTGGTCTGTGGAACGTCAAATAAAGGCACGGTTTACCTATAATGTGCTTTTCACCGTTGCTACAATTAAAAATATAAAATAACAAGTGTGAACTCATATTCATATGTAGGTATTTGGCATAAAAATGTAACCCTGTGTTAAATTGAACAGTAATTCAAATTTTAACCTATCCTTTTATAATGGCCGATTTACTTTTTGGGCAAGTGGGCATGACCTTAGGGCAAGTAAAACATGGCCTGTACTTGCCCGATGGGGAAGTGCATCTGAGTGGGAAAGTGTGCCTGTACAGCAGTGGTGGAAGAAGTACTCACATTTTGTACTTATAAGGAAAAGTATCAATTACAATTTTGGCTTTGAGTGATTTCCTACCGGTAGCAATGATGCTCTCGTTTTGTCTCATTTTAAATCCAGTGCAACCATTTCCATTTTACAATGGTGCGCTTTTGCCCCTGCATAAAAGCTCAAACTCTTTTGTCACTGCCTAAAAGCCCAAACTCTCTCAGTTAGGCTGTGACACGTTTAGTTCAGCTGTAGCCAAGATGTCGGAAATGGAGGCCTTTGATCAGCAAGATCAAAAACCAATTCCGCTGTTTGGAAACACTGGTTTCAAGGAGTCCGACAAGGAACAACAAATATTGTGCAAGATACTAAACACTGACGAGGAAACAGCAAAAAACGGGAGCAAAAAAAACAAAAATAGTTCAATTTGACTAATCGTGAGAAATAATAATATTGTGCTCTCAGTCTCTACATTGACCAAAATAATCGTGGTTGATTTCGCCATAATGTCTGATACAAGATGATTGTATTTAAAGCGTGTTCAGCTAATGCCACATAAGCATCTAGGGAAAGTTTGCGAGATGTGTTGCATAATCTAATATCGGCCCCTTCCATCTCCACTCTTGTCCTGCCCAGCAAAGTAGAAATGCCTGGAAAATCATATATTAAAGTGAATACTTCCCAAAGTTTTCCAGTGGGCTGTTATGTGGTAGGTTGTGGCCAGCTTCAGTCAGGTGACAGGTTTGACCTGGTTGTGAGTTTGCAAATGGCTCAGACTCAGACTCAGTAGCTAACATCCTATCAGGGTGGGAAATTAACACTCTGTCATCTTTACGATGACAGATACCTTTATCTACCCTAACTACTGTACCATTTTGTCAGGTAAACAAACAGCCACGGTTCAAACAAAAGGTCATGTTCTATTTATAAATATATTTGGATGGTCAGAAGGTGTATGGTGGACAGAAATGTTGTGTTTCTGACCTTTTCATGTTTCTTTGTCTCATTGAGGATACGCTTGAGGGTATGCGCATGCATAAAGTGAGTGGCAAATCAACGTCCTTTAATGTAATCAGATAGAACCTTTCTGTTTGGATGTATGGGCTGTCAAGGCCAGAAAGTAGTTTTTTGCAAGTAATGTTAGTTTTGTTTGTGCATACCCTCTATAATAGTCTGAGTATGCACTTTATATGGTATGTTATCGATTAGTAACTACACTACCAAGCAAGAGTATGCAAACAAAAACTTAGCTGTGGCACCAAAGTGATGAAAAGTTTGGAAACCCTGCATGTTAACAGAGTACATAAAGAGGGTAGGTGGGAGAGGCCAAGCCAGTGTGAAGAATTGCTGAATTTGATGTAGTTTTGCTAACCAGATATGACTGATGTGTACATAAAAGCATCGCAGTCATCGTTCTATTCTAATTGAAGAAGATATGTATCAATGTTGAGGCTTACTGCTCTCCCTTTCTGTAATCAGAAGTTCTTTGCTCAAGCTGACTCAGTGCTCATGTTGGGAAGGGGTTAATCCATGCATGCGGCCAGGCTTTCACTGCAGGGGCATTGTACAGTAATAGGCTGAGTAAGTATGACCTCAGTTATGGCAGGGCAGTGTCAAGTCACGGTCCATTTGTGTGTGTATCTTTCAGTGCATTTGTGTGTGTCAAGACTTGAGGATGACTATGCCATTGTTACATTCAGCAATTGAAGCAGTCCTGTCAAGTCACAGCTACAGTATGAACATTTCACTGCAGCTCTTAGGGCTTGGTATCAATTGTACATTTTCATACTGGTACCAGATACATAAAATCTGATACTTTTTGGATTAAAATTAATGCATTCTTTTTTATTTATTTTTTATTTGGAACTGCCACCAGCAAGATGGCTGACACATTTCAAACACTCCATGCATCCACTCCGTGGGATTTCCTTACAATAAATACTTCACAAAAATGTGCATAATTGTTAGGTTGTGTTTTATAAGACTACCTTTTTACAGTAGGTCCTTTTAGACAAAGACAGTGACATAACTCTGGAAAGGGTTTATGGGTACACATAAGTTGACATAACTAAGGTAGCCTATAGTTAGGTTTTAGCCCAAAACATCAGCACTACCTGAGAGAAGCTTAATTTACTGAATGTACACAAGCTAAATGTATTCAATTGGCCTTCACTGTTTGTCTTGGGTTCTTTAAATATTGGCTCAGAAGATGTATTTCTCTTGGCTGCAGTTTTATTAGTGGTTCAAGCCTGAAGGGCTGCCTCCCATTGTATTTGTGTTGATTTTTCTCCTGCTACGGTTTTGCTGTGAGATGATAAATAGTAGAGAGACATGGCAATTTCACCGGACGTTATGTTCATTAGAAAATGCGACCCCAGTCAGCCTGAAAAGTTTGGAATTTGAAATGTCATATTCCTATACCGTTTAGTCGTTTACACAAAACCTGCTACAGACATCCATCTGCTTTGGTTCATATATTATCATTATTATTAATTATTTTTATTACTATAATTATGCCCCTGGTTTAACATTGTGAAAATGATTTTGTGAACAGATCTTGTTTTGCAACATAATTAATGATTGACTGTGGAGAGGGCTCATAAACTAGATAGACTATTTGTCTATCTAGTTTAAATAAGTGAGGTATTTATTTAGTCAGTATGACCATCGGCATCTTAACATTTTTCAGACTTAGTGATTTAAAGAATTTCCGGGGGCGGCAGTGGATCAGGGGTAGAGTGGCTGCATGGTAACGGCAAGGTTGCCAGTTCGAACCCAGGCTCCCCCAGAGTCAGTGTCGATGTGTCCTTGAGCAAGACACTTAACACCTAATTGCTCCTGATGTGCTAGTTGGTATCTTGCATGGTTTCCGCTGCCATCAGTGTATGAATGGGTAAATGTAAATAATGCACAATCTATGTAAAGCGCCTTGGATAAAGTATAAATGCACCATTTACCAATTTCCAACCCAGCCCTACTAGTGTAGTAGTGCTGAAGAGTCGAACCCATGGCACACTGCCAGACTTGGACTAATGGCCAAGGTGCCTGCCTGCTTGGACCGTTGAGCCACGGCCCCGGCCAGCTCTGAACCTTTTGACGAAGTTATTTCTATATGATGGTACATGTGTCACTGTGAACATGTGTGGTGGCATTTTCTTGTAAATACAGTGGCATGTTGAACAGTTAAACGTGGTTAAATGTAGCATGATGTTGTATTTATAGTTATTATAATGAAAATAGCAGCAACTGTATTTAGTGCAATTGAATTGACGTCTCTTCATAGAAAGAGATGAGGTGATCAGTCACATATCTGGAAATGTTTTCCCAATTATTACTGTGTAGTGCACTGTTTCTCAATCAGTGCATTCAGTGGGTCTGTGGGTTTACATGAAAAAAGAAAAAGTTACTTTATCACAAAGTTATAAGGCTTGGGTGGTACCAAGGTATTACGGTGTACCTGGTATTTAGAAATCCCAAAAGTATGATTCTAAACACAAAATGCAACTTAATTAGGCCATTCTGTTTCCTCTAGTGCTTGTATTTGCGCATACACACGCGTGTGTGTGTGTGTGTGTGTGTGTGTGTGTGTGTGTGTGTGTGCAGTTCA